>JACCIX010000240.1:0-69850 GCA_025506515.1 Flaveria trinervia
TGGGGCCTGCATAGACTGAAAAACTTATGCAAGGGTTTGGTTGGATCTTCTTTGGTAAGTGAGGGTGATTTGTGGCTGTTTTGGTGGTTCAGATGTAGAAGGTGTGGGTTTAACACTTGCTTGTGTTTCCAGGTGGTCACCTTGAGCAATGAGCTCTAACATTTTTTGGACCAGGGCTATTTCTACCACAATGAAGCCTATAGTTGGCTTGTTCAAGATTTTAAATATGTCAGGTTTTAGAAATAATATAATTAAGTTTTAAGAAAAGATACTCAAAGGTAATCATCCAATACTTGATATAAGATACTTGAATCTTTGTTCATCAAAAGATTTGGTGAACAGGTCAGCATATTATTCATTTGTGTTAACCTTGACTAGTTTGCTTAATCCTTTTTCAAAGTTATCTCTAATCAAATGATACCTAATATTGATGTGTTTTGTCCAGGAGTGCTGCATTGGTTTTTTAGTGACAGAGATAGCATTATTGTTATCTATGTGTATTGAAGTCTTCTTGATGTTTAATCCATAGTCAAGCATCTGATTTGAATCAAAAGCACTTAATCATAGCAGCTTGTATTAGTAATGTATTCAACTTCACCAGTTGATGTAGAGACACAAGATTGTTTCTTGCATTGCCATGTGACAACCTTTCCACCAAGAAACTGACAATCCGCAGATGTAGACTTTGTTGTCATTTTGTAGCCACCACAATCATTGTCTATATATGTATATAGATTGAAGTATGACTTCTTGAGATACCAGAGGCCAAGTGTTGAGGCACTTTTGAGGTATCTTAAAATTCTATTGATAGTGATAAGATGTGACATCTTGGGGTTGGCTTGACATCTTGCACAAATACATGTGGCAAACAGGATATGAGACCTGCTAGCTATAAGATACATGATAAACCCAATCATAGCCCTGTAATGGTGTTCATCCACACACTCCCCCTTAAGATCCAGTCCAAGGGAGTGGTTTCTTGCTATGGGTGTCTTAGCAATCTTACTATCAGTCATGTAGAGCCTTTTCAGAATGTCATGAACATACTTTGACTGAGTTATGAGGATGCCATCTACAACTTGCTTCACTTGAATTACTAGAAACAAATTTAGTTCCCCCACGACACTCATTTCAAATCTGTCCTTCATGAGCTTCTCAAAGTCATTGCAAAGCTTTGGATTAGTTGAACCAAAGATGATGTGATCTAAATATACTTGTGTACAAATTAATGAAGAGGTTGATGCAACCTAAACATCCAATGTCTATCCTGCATGCTGCATAAGTGCTATGAAGTAGAATGCTTAGGAAGTTTCACACATGCAACAGAAATATTCTAAGTCTGAAATCTTCCGAAGCCAAGACCAATATATTCCGAAGCCAAATATGAAGTCTTCCGAAGCCTCAGAGACAAAGTCTTCCGAAGCTTCAACTCATGAAGACAAATTTCTTTCAAAGTCTTTTAGCACACGCTTTATCTCATGTACTTTTCCATAAAGCTAGACACCTTTCCGCTGAACCTCTTTAAAGTCACCAACTTACATGAGTTGGTGAAAACGTCCATGCTTTTGGTAACTGTACATCGAGCTCTTGAGTCTGTAACCTTCTACTTCATGTACATCATTCTTTTTGTAATAGATATGGATGTGAGCTATGGCATGTCATAGTCACTAGTCAAAAGGCAATGTGCCTTTGGACTCTACAATTGATTTTGTTTTGTGTCTAGTCAATTGTATCCGGCTGGCATTCAAAGTGTAGCCGGCTGTACGATGTAGTATAAGTATCTCATGTTCTTGTATCTTTCTTTATGCTTTGTAACACTTGTAATAGAACATAGAGAAAACAATATACTGCATTCTTCAAAACTAAACACTTGTGTTTTGTCTCTTACATTACTTGTGTTCTTAGTATCTTATTGTGGTTAATCTAGTCTTACTGTTTGATTATGTTCTAGTTAATCTGCTCTTTGTGTTGTTGTGTTGCAATTGTCCCCTTCACCGGTCCTGCATTTGGTATGAGAGCATTTTAGGCTCTTGATATAAGATGTCACCATCTTAAGATGCCTCACACACACAAATACTAAACTTTTCAAATGGCAACCATTTCCAAGACTCATATGGAAACTGGAACCATGAACAAGTCCCCACTGATCACCCTTGATGAGTTTGATGCCTGGTGTTTGAGAATGGAAGGTTTCAACAGGTCTCTTGATTCAAGAATGTGGGACTCTATTGAGAATGGACCTTTCATACCTAGCACCCCTTCTGCTACTGTTGTTGGTATGATCCCCAAGGATGTGGCTAACTAATCTGATGAAGATATAAAGAGAGTAGAGATTAACAGAAAAGCCATGACAGCCTTTCAAACTGCCCTTCCAAACTCTGTGTATGGAGGTTTCAAGAAGTGCAAAACAGCCAAGCAGCTGTGGGATGCACTGAAACTGATATATGAGGGTTCCTCTGAAGCCAAGAAGAATAAGAAGGATCTCCTGAAGCAGCAGTTTAAAAACTTCACCTTCAAAACAGGTAAAACCATGACTCAGGAATACTATAGGTATGTTGAGATTGTGGATACCCTTATGGATGGAGGAGTTTCTCTTGAGAACAAAGACATTGTAAGGAAGTTCATGTCCTCACTTCCTTAGCAGTGGACACACTACTGTGTGGTGGTCAAGAGGACTGAAAATCTCAAAACTCTCACTCTGACAGAGTTATATAGGATTCTCAGTGGCTACCAGATGGAGATGAACTTGCAAGGTTCATCTGGAAACTCCAATAATCAAATGGGTTCAGCCCTACATGGGGTTGAAAGGGATAGCATAGAACCCAAACATCATCTCATATACTACCCTGACAACTTACCAAAGGGTCCTTTCATCACCTTCCCAGAGACACCAAGGGAGAACTACACTCAAGGAAGTCCATTCCAAGAGACAAGCTCTTCTCAACCTTTTGTGTCTTATGATGAAAGCTATGGCAACTCTCTTTTCACTCTTGAAGACCTGGACTGTATTCATCCAGATGATCTAGAATACATGCAAATAGTCTAGTAGATGGCTCTTCTCAGTCATAGAGCCAAAGTTCTACAAGAGAACTGGAAGTTTCCAAGCAATGCAACCAGTGGAAAGTTTGGCCTGGACAAAGGCAAAGTCAAGTGTTACAATTGTAACTTGATGGGCCACATTGCCAGAGATTGAAAGGCAACTGAAACAAATGGTGACCAAACACAGTCCAAACGAAACTACAATGACAAAGCTCTCCAGAATGAAAAGTCAAAGCATTAGGCTGTTGCTGCTCTTGAAGAAGGAGGCTATGACTGGAGCTTTCAGGTGAAACATGCTTCTCCTAACCAAGCATTGATGGCAGATCATGATGAAGCCAACATATTTGTGTTGGAGCATATATAGTCATATATATTGTGTCCGTTGGTTGTCGAATAGTCTAGCCTTAATGTTATAGTCCTGATATGTTGTAAACACATGAAACTGGGTCATTCGTAGGAGCATATGCGAATGAGACTCAGTCGTACGACTGAGCCATGCTAATGGACGAGTCGTGCGACTGAGAGATGCGATTGGGACATTCGTAAGACTGAACCATAAGTATGGTCCAGTCGTACGATTAAACCATACGCATGGTCCAGTCGTTTGAGTGAACCATACGCATGGTCCAATCGCACGAATGGACCCAGTCGCATATAATATGGGTTGAGGCCTATATATACCAGTTTCAATGTGTAGAGAGATTAAGGGTTTTGAGAGGGAGTCTACCCAGGAGCATAGGGCGGCCGGATGAGAGGGGAGATCATGCTCGATCTTCCCCTTACCAAGTGTCTTGATTCTTATGTTGTAATGAGCTTGTAAACGTTAGGTTTTCTCAGTGAAACCATTCAATTATAGTTTGTATTATTGTTTGACTTTTGGTTTGTGTTGTTCTTTATCCTTCCGTCAAGAACATGCTCGGATGTTTACCGATCCAACCGACTTCACAATTGGAACATTGTACTCCTGAATGCATTGTTAAAGTCAATAGATACAAGTCCTATAACTTGGAGATGAGATCTAACCTTGTGTCCTTAAACAATTTAAAATTTGATTTTAGAAAGTCTAAAAATGATTATAAACTAAAGATAGAGGACCTTGAGAAAACAATTTTAGTTCTAAAACATGAACACACAAAATTTAGGACTCAAATCAAAGATCTCATAAGCAAGCTGACTTAGTGCCAGGCTGAGCATGTGATCATCAAAGTCAGGGTAGAAAAGAGTGTTCTTGAAGAAGAGACCTTCAAGAACATGATATCCTCATCCCTGCACAACAAAGTGTGCTATGAAAACAGGCAGGGATTAGGATCAAATGAAATAGCTCCTTCACACACAATCTTGTCTGTAAGATCTCCTAGGTGTGGAACTTATGAAGATGAGCTTCTTCTCATAGATCCTATGAGTAAAGAGGATAAAGAAGAGATAGTGAAGAATTCCTCTGAGAAGAGTGAAGAATTCCTCTGAGAAGAGTGAAGAGGAGGATTCTAAGAAGGGCCACTATCCTTCTGAGGAGAAAAGGAAGAATGTGATGACCAAGTCCACGAGAAAGAACTTGATCTTAAATAGCAAAAGAAAGGCAAGGAAGGCTCAAGAGATCATGACTACTTTTGACTCAAAGCAGAAACAAGTTTTCATATCTATAGGATTCAAAGTAGTAAGGACTAAAGACATCAACCAAAACTCTTTTGCTAAGAGTTCTAGTTCTTGCTCAACTCATCTCAGTAACAAGAAGAAGAGAGTATCTGTTGTGTACCACTGCTGCACCGCATGGACCATCAAACTCCAAGAACAGTTCCCAGCCCAAAGGAATTGTCTCAGCATTTGCAAAGATGAAGGTGGAGAAGGGATGTGACCAAGACAGTCTTGTTCCCAGCAGAAGACACTTGTGAAGAAGAAAATAGTGTGTGCCATGTGTGAAAGTACCACTCACATTGCTAAGGATTATCCATACAATCCTAAAGGTACTGTCCATATTACCAAGACAAAGACTTCAAAGAGTTCCAAGAAGATTCAAGCTTCGGAAGGAAAACTTGTTTGCTTCAAAAGCTCCAAGTCTAAGAAGAAGGCAAGTGGAAAATTACCCTCGGAAGAAAAGTTGGCCTCTGAAGAAAGGAGTTCTTCCGAAGCACTAAAGTCTGCCGCACTGTCTGCAGAATCTTTCGAAGGTTCAGTCATCAAAACTTCCAAAGTTCCAAAAGCTTCCAAAGTTTTGTAGGTCAAGTCCAAGACTCCAACGGTGGTGTGGAAGTCTAAGAAAGACCACGTGACTGAGACTTCTCCATCAACAACAGCTCAAGATCCTCTTAGCACAACCATAGGATCTATTACTCTTGCATTACCTTCTATTTCTGAACCCAATACCAGCAATTCTTGGTTTTCCAAATGTAACTAATCAACGTTTTTTGTGCAGGGACGGCTCAAGAGAAACAAAAATTTCTGGATCATTGATAGTGGTTGTTCCAGGCACATGACAGGCAATAGGTCACTACTCCAGAACTTTGAATGAATTGATGGAGGACCAGTTGCCTTTGGAGGGGATGAAGGTGGTTACATTTCTTGAAGGGGCAAGGTCACAAATGGTAAGCTGAGCATTGATAAAGTAAACTTTGTCAAAGAGCTTGGGTATAATCTTATGAGTGTATCCTAATTTTGTGATCAGAGTCATAACATACTCTTTACTGAGCATGAGGGCATTGTTCCCAAGCCTAGTGTGGTCATTCCTCATGAGCATATCCTGCTTAGAGCCCCCAGGAAAGGGAACAAGTACAAAATGGATTTGCATGAAACATCTCCCTCCGGAGAAGTTTTATGATTTCTGTCTAAAGCCAATAGGGATAAGTCTTTGTTATGGCATAAAAGAATGTGCCATGTAAACATTAAAAACATGAATAAATTAATTATGAATGATTTGGTAACTGGAATACCAAAGAAAGAGTTTACAAGTGATGATCATTGTGTTGCATGCCTGAAAGGGAAGCAACACAAGGTATCTCACAGGCCTAAGGAAAGGAACTCCATCAATACACCCCTACACTTGTTACATATGGATTTCTTTGGCCCCACCAGTGTAATGGGTCTAGGAAGGACCTCTAATTGTTTAGTGATAACAGATGACTTTACAAGATTCACTTGGGTCTTCTTCCTTAGAACTAAGGATGAAACTCTTGAGATTCTGAAGAATTTCATCTTAAAGATTGATAATCAATCTGATCACAAGGTCAAGATCATAAGATGTGATCAAGGAACTGAATAAAAGAACCAAATCCTTGATACATTCTGTGGTGAAAAGGGTATTACAAGACAAAACAGTGCTCCCATGACTCCTTGGCAAAATGGTGTTGCTGAGAGGAGAAACATGAAACTGATTGAAGCTGCAAGAACCATGTTGTCTGACTCTAAGCTGCCCATCACCTTCTAGGCAGAGCCAGTCAACATTGCTTGCTATGTGCAAAACAGAGTTTTAGTGGTCAAAACTCATGGCAAGACTCCTTGTGAACTTTGGAACAAGAGGAAACCTTTCATTGGTATTCTCAGGTCATTTGGATGTCCTTGCACCATCTTGAATACCAAAGATCAAATTGCCAAGTTTGTTGAGAAATCAGATGAGGGACACTTTATTGGATACTCTTCTCAAGCTAAGGCTTATAGAGTATACAATCTCCGAACTAGAGTTGTTGAGGAGTCAGCCAATGTGACTTTTAATGAGCACATACGCTGTGAAGTTGGTTCTGGTCTGGATTGGCTATTTGATCTTGACTTAGTTACCAACTGTTTTAACAAATCTTGTGAGAATGTTTTTGTATCTACAAAACTTTTAAATACAGTGATCATGATCCAAGATTTGACCTAAGAAGACCTTCAACTCATACATCTTCAGCTCCAATTGGAACTACTTCTGCTAATGAGGTTTCTATCAACACTACAATGACAAACTCAGCTGATATATCTGGGGTGCCTTAAAATCCAGCTCAGAGGCTCCACAACCGGATAAGAACATCTCAATTGTGGAAGACAACAATGGTGGTGGTGACAATGACCAAGAATTTCTTGATGCCACTAACCACACCATAGATGAGAACATCTATGATGTCACACACTGCTTGGATCAAGTTTCTCTTGAAATGTACGGTGATGTGGTGGGAGAAACATCCATGCCAAATCTAAATTTCCCTAATTTAGATCTTTCTTAACAAATTGTTGTGATCCCACATCGTAGGATCCTCAAGTCTCACCCCACCACAAACATAACTGGAGATGTCACAGGGGTAAGGACAAGAGGACAAACCCATGAAGCAAATGTTTGTCTTCACTCTTGTTTCTTATCCCAGATAGAGCCAAAGAAAGTTGATAAGGCTCTAAAGGATGGAAGTTGGGTTAAAGCTATGCAACAAAAGCTGCTTCCATTCAAAAGGTAGAAAGTTTGGAACCTTTATCCTCTTCCTTATGGGAAGAATACCATTGGAACCAAATTGGTGTTTAGGAACAAGAAAGATGAGAGAGGCATCATCATTAAGAACAAGGCTAGACTAGTTGTTCAAGGATACACACAAGAAAAAGGGATTGACTACACTGATGTTTTTGCTCAAGTAACAAGATTAGAAGTTGTTAGGATATTCCTGGTATTTGTTGCATGTAAGAACTTCAAGGTCTTTTAGCTTGATGTAAAGTGTGCCTTTCTGTATGGAGTGATTGATGAAGAGGTATATGTCAGATAACCACCTGGTTTTGTACATCCTGATCATCCTGATTATGTCTGCAAACTTGACAAAGCTCTTTATAGGCTACATCAGGCACCCAGGAAGTGGTACGAGACACTGTCTGTGTATCTTTGTAAACATGGATACAAGAGAGGTACTATAGATGTAACTCTCTTCATCAAAGGACAGTGAAATGACATATTGCTAGTTCAAGTGTATGTGGATGACATCATATTTGGTTCAACTAATCCAAAGCTCTGCAAAGAATTTGAGAAGCTGATGAAAGACAGATTTGAAATGAGTGCCATGGGGGAACTCAATTTCTTTCTGGGTATTCAAGTGAAGCAAGTTGAAGATGGCATCGTCATAAGTCAGTCAAAGTATGTTCAGGACATACTCAATAGGTTCAACATGACTGATTGTAAGATTGCTAAGACGCCCATAGCTAGAAACCACTCCCTTGGACCTGATATTAAGGGGGAGTGTGTAGATGAGCACTTATACATGGCTATGATTGGGTCTCTTATGTATCATACTACTAGCAGGCCTGATATTATGTTTGCCACATGCATCTGTGCAAGATATCAAGCCAACCCTTAGATGTCTCACCTCATCACTGTCAAGAGGATTCTAAGATACCTCAAGGGTGCTTCAACACTTGGTTTATGGTACCCTAAGAATGCTGACTTTAATTTGTATGCTTATACAAATAGTGATTGTGATGGTTGGAATATGACTGCAAAGTCTACATCTGGGGGATGTCAGTTCCTTAGTGGAAGGGTTGTCTTATGGCAATACAAGAAACAATCCGGTGTCTCCGTATCAATTGCTGAAGCTGAATACATTGCTACTGCAAGCTGCTATGCTCAAGTGCTTTGGATTCAGAATCAGATGCTGGACTATGGGTTGAACTTCAAGGAGACTCCTATTCACAAAGACAACAATAGTGCTATCTCAATCACAGAGAACCATGTGCAGCACTCAAGGACTAAACACATCAATATCAGGTATAATTTAATAAGAGACAACTATGAAAAGGGATTAATTAAACTAGCCAAGTTCACACAGATGAACAATATGCTAATCTGTTTAGAAAGGCTTTTGACGAACAGAGATTTAAATATCTAATATCAGCTATTGGGATGATAAACTTTGAGTAGGTTTTTCTTAAAACTAATTCTTATTATTTCTTAAAATATTTGTGTCCTAAGTTGTCTAACTCATCACTTTCATAAGCTCATGTTTTCTTTGGATGAATTTTTTTTTGAAGACTTTCCTTAGATTTTTGAAAATTTCTGATACTTCAAAAGTTATGCTTTTAACTTCGGAAGTTAATCATGCCTTCAAAATAATTAACTGTCTAAGAAATTTACCTTCGGAAGAGTTCTCAGACCTATCTTCTGAAGCTTAAAAACTTGTCTCAGACACTTACTTATTTTCAAGGACCATTTACTTACGAAACAAAAATAACTCTCGGAAGCTTTGTAATTTTAATATAGAAAGCAATCAAGTTTTAATTTCTCTTCCGAAGAAAGATTTTCAAAACTCTCAGGAAAATGTTCCAAAGTCATTTTAGCTTTGGAAGCTTTTTAAATTAAATCTTCCGAAGATAATTAACCTACGGAAGCTTTTTGACTTCCAAGAAAACTAGTTTTTGAGCAAAAGTAAACTACTTTTTCAGAGGTGGGACCGACATCTGGATTTCAAAGTTTATCCTTTTTCACTAAACTTTATGTGAAATCCCTCTCACATATAACCCAACGGTTTCCGCCACTTTCTATCATCTGTTCTTCCTCCAAACCTAAAAACCCAAATTCTCTCTGAAATTTCTTTCATCCTTCTTTGTTCATCCTTAAGCTACCTCACAATGGCCAACCTCGCTCACAGAAATGATCCCAACTTTACCATGCAGCAACACATGTAGCACAATCAGGTTGCTCTGTTAAGCTCTAAGAATGATCCTCATTTCTTAGAGGTTTGTCGATTCTTAGCTTTATCCAACTACTTCACCTCCCTAACCATTGATCCTCCTCTCTATGAGGATCAGCTGCTTGATTTTTGAAGACCTGCCAAGAGGTCATTATGGGCAAGGAGAAGGCACTGTGTGCCACAATGCAGGGGAGAACAATCTTCATCACTCCGGCCATCATCAATAGGCATCTTTAGCTGGATGATGAAGAAGGTGAGGTGTTCTTCCCAATGGAAGCTGTTAATCATTCCTTTGAGTAGATGAGATATGAGGGATATTTCTCTGTAAAGAATTTTAGGAAAGGGAAGGTATTCTCAGTTGTAATTGGTAACTGGGGAGGGGGTGAGGAGTGCAACTGACTCAACACTTTTGCAACAATTAATGTAGGACTTTGGGGGGCGGTTGCAGTGGGAGATTGGGTAGAAGCAGATAGCACCTGGGGTGAATGGTGCTCTTCAATGGTCACCCTCTCAAGTGAGATAGGTTCCAGCAGTGTGGGTTCCCTAATATTGGTTGCAACAGGATCCTGTTGAGAGGATACCTGTGCGGCTTTGGCAGGTTGAGTCTTTGACACAACTGGGGGGTTAATACCAGTATGTGTTTCCTGTGTTTGTGGTACAGGGGCATCCTCAGGGGACTCATCTCCCTGAGTAGCCTTTTTTGGCTTTTTGGATTTGGGTTTGGTGGGGACTTTGGATCTGGAGGTGGTGGCTGTGGGTTCCAACTACGTGGGTTTTTGCAGCTTGGCAGCCTGTTTCAGTGTTTGGTCAGAGTTGTGCCTGGAGTATACTTCAGGCAATACAGCCATTGTAGGGACTCCAAGGCGAACAAGTCCCTCAGCTTTCAGTTGATTCTCTATGATGGCCATAATGAACTGAGGATATAATATCCATGATTAGAAAGAGGTTTTGAGGCCATATCCTTAAGTTCAAGAAAAATAATTTCAGAAAAGTTTATGTCTTGTTGCTCAAGGATAGAGAATAATACCTGCTGCCACCTGATAGACATTTGATCCCAAGAGGAAGTCTTAGGAGCTAAGCAAACATTTACCATGTGAAAGATAAGACGTTCTGCATCATGGAAATGCTTCTTCAGGATGGCAGAGGCACTGAGGTTTCCCTGATATCCATGGTGGGCAAAGGATAAATCAGTTGTGCCCTTTGGATACCTAGTGGGGAAAGTGGAATCATCTAAGTTTAGGGTTTGGCGAATGATTTCCGGAGTGATGACCAATTGATGGTTGTTGACAAACGACTGGAGAGACTCGGTGTTATTCTCCCCAGTTATAAGGGTGACGTTCGTCCAAAACTGGTGTAAGGATTCGGCATGAATGGTGGGATTTAGAAGGAAGGCCGTTTGGTAGGGAGATTGGACCATTAAATCAATGGCGTTATCTAACTTTGTCCAGAAAGGTGATTTTGAGAGGTAGGCAACACAGTTATGTCGTGGTTTGAGCTGCATGGTCGCCATTAATGAGAGGGAAGTTTTGGAGGTTTGAACGTTAGGTTTGAAGAGGATCAAGCTCTGAAGGATTAGGTATTGGGTATTTATAGGGTAAGGGTTAGAAAACCGATGAAGGGTTTGGTGTTATTCATCAGTAGTTTTAAACGACTGATGACATGGTATTACCCTTTCAGAAGTTGAAACAACTGAAGTCCTGGTTTGAGGCATCAGCAGTTATAAAACTACTGAAAACCATGGTTTTGACTTCAGATGTTTGAAAAAAACTGAAGACTTGGTTTTAGTCATCAGTAGTTGTGAAACTACTGAAAACCTTAGTTTGGTCTTCTGGTGTTGTAAACAACTGATAACTTGGTATTAGTCATCAGTAGACTACTAAAGACATGGTTTTGTTATCAGTTGTGGTAAACAGCTGATGACTTGGTGTTAGTCATCAGTAGTTGTGAAACTACTGAAGAAATGGTTTTGTCATCAGTTGTAAACAACTGATGACTTGGTTTTAGTCATCAGTAGTTGTAAAACTACTGAAGACATGGTTTTCTCATGAGTTGTTTAGAATGAAACAGCAGTTGTAGAAACAACTGAAGAGAAAGTTCTCATCAGTAGTTTTTGTCAATTCATAGCCTTTCAGCTGTTTCATACTGTCCTCAACACTTACTCATCAGCTTTTTTGCTGTTTTCAGTTGTTTCATAGGACATCAGTACTTATCTGTTTTTACTAACATCAGTAGTTATAAAACATCAGTAGTTGTAACTTTATCAGTTGTTTTAACAGAATCAGTACTATATGCGATATGGTCACTAATGATCATGAGTACTTATTTACTGAGATCATCAGTAGTTATCACTTATTCTAGCTGCAGCATACCAAGCCGTAACACTAGGTTTTGGAAACTTGAACTATCCAAAGGCTTAGTAAAAAAGTCTGCAAGCTCATCAGCACTAGGCACAAACTTAGGATCAATCAGACCTTTTTCAAAACAATCCCTAATAAAATGATGTCTGATCTCTATAAGTTTGGTCCAAGAGTGCTGGACTGGATTTTTGACAATGCACAGAGCTGAAGCACTATCCATTAATAATGGAGTCTTAGTCTCTGTAATGCCATAATACAAAAGTTGGTTCTGAAGCCAGAGTACCCGAGAAGTACAACTTGCAGCTACAAGGTACTCTGCTTCAGCAGTGGATGTAGCAACACATGTTTGTTTCTTACTCTGCCAAGAAATCAAACAGTTGCCTAGGAATTGACATCCACCAGAACCTGACTTTCTAGTTAACTTGCCCGCTGCATAGTCACTATCTGAAAAAGCAACTAATTTGCAAGAGTGTCCAGTGGAATACCATAAACCTGGAGATTGTGTACCTTGCAAATATCTAAAGATCCTCTTGACTGGAATCCAATGAGACTCTTTAGGAGCAGCCTGAAATCTAGCACAGACACAAGTAGCAAACATGATATCTGGTCTAGAAGCTGTTAAATACATCAAGGACCCAATCATACATCTGTAAAATGTGTTTCATCAACAGCTTTACCTTTCTGATCTGCATCTAATTGTGTGGTGTTGCACATGGGAGTATAACAGGGCTTACAATTTTGTAAATCAAACTTATTCAAAAGATCTTTTGTATATTTTGACTGATGAATAAAGGTTCCATCAGCCTTTTGTTTGATTTGCAAGCCTAGAAAGAATTGTAATTCTCCCATTGCACTCATTTCAAAACTCTTTTTCATTAATTTGGTAAAATCATCACATAACTGGGGATCAGAGGATGCAAAAATAATATCATCAACATAAATTTGAACAAGTAGCTTATGCTGATCCACCTTCTTAATAAACAAAGTTTTATCTATGGAGCCTCTAGTGAAATTATTCTTAAGAAGAAAAGTGGAAAGTGTCTCATACCAGGCTCTAGGAGCTTGTTTCAACCCATAAAGAGCCTTATCAACTTTATACACCCATTCAGGATGTTTATTATCCTCAAAACCTGGTGGTTGACACACATAAACTTCTTCTTTTATTTTACCATATAAAATGCACTTTTGACATCCATTTGAAAAACTTTAAGATGGTGGAATGCATCATAGGCTAAGAACAATCTAATTGCCTCTAGTCTGGCTACAGGGGCAAAGGTTTCATCATAATCAATACCATCTTCTTGTGAAAACCCCTGTACAACCAGTCTAGTCTTGTTCTTAACAATAAGCCCATTTTCATCAGTTTTATTCCTAAACACCCATTTAGTGCCTATTACACACTTACATGGGGGTAGAGGAAACAGTTCCCACACTTGTTGTTTCTTGAACTGAAGTAGCTCAAGCTGCATGGCTTCAACCCATCCATTGTCTCTCAAAGCAACATGATAGTTCTTTGGCTCTAGCTGACTGATGAAGAGAGCATAGAAGCAGAAGTTAGACAATTGACTTCTTGTTGAAACTCCAGCATTGATATCACCATGATTTGAGACATTGGGTGATTCTTCAACTCTTGATAAACAATGATATCTGTGCAAGTGTTTGTAGAACCTTCAGCAGCAGCAGATGTTGATACAGACTCTTGGAACCAAGAATTTGATGGTAACTCAAAAGATGTAGAGGAATGAGAAATCTAATTAGCATTTGTTGTGGATGGAACTGCTGAAGCTACAGGAACATCAAGTTTAGCAGACTTAGGCAGTTGGTCACTAAACTTGAATAGGTGAGTATTGATATTATCATCATCATCAATAACACTAGGTGGAAGACATGCTGCAGAAGATGATTTATCCACATGATCTGCAACAGCTGGAGGTTGATAAGGAACATATTGCAGTATGTCCAAATCAAACAACTCCACAGGGTTTTGTAGAATCTTGTCCTTTGGAGATTCATTAAACTTCACATGCAAAGTCTCTTCAACTATCTTTGTTCTGCAGTTGAAGACTCTGTATGCTTTTCAAGTAGATGAATAACCAACAAAATACCCTGCATCCACCTTAGGATCAAATTTTTGGAGTTGATCCTTTGTGTTGAGAATAAAACAGGGACACTCAAATGGTTTGACAAATGAAATTAGAGGAGCCAAGTGATGTAGAACTTCATATGGAGTCTTCATCAACCTCTAATTTACTAAGGCTCTATTCTGCACATAGCAAGCTGTGTTAACAGCTTCAGCCCAAAAGGTTAGTGGCAAACCAGAGTTAGCCAACATAGACCTTGCAGCTTCAATTAGGGTCTTGTTCTTTCTCTCCACTACTCCATTTTGTTCTAGAGTCCTTGGGATGCTAAACTGACTTTTGATTCCCTTTGAAAGATAAAATTCATCAAGTGTATGGTGCAGGATCGTTTAAGGGTTTGAACACAATTACAACACAACAACACAATGAGGAGATTATCTAAACTCTAATCAAACAGTAAACTGGGTTAACCAAAAGTGATACAAAGAACACAAGTAAAGCAAGAGACAGAACAGGAGAATATGGTTTTCAAGGATGCAGTATATTGCTTTCTCATGTTCTTTTACAAGTGTTACAAAGTATGTTAAAGATAAAAGAAACTTGAAATACTTGTACTACAACCTACAGCCGGCTATACTATGAAAGCCAGCTGGATACAATTGACTAGACACTAACAAAATCAATTGTAGAATCAAAAGGCATATCTGCCTTTTGACCTTGTGACTATGACATGCCATAGCTCACATCCTTATACATTACAAAAAGGATAAAGTACATAAAGTGGAAGTTTCAGACTCAAGACCTCAATGTACAGTTACCAAAAGCATGGACCTTTTCACCAACTCTTGTATGTTGGTGACTTATCAGAGATGCAACGGAAAAGGTGCTTTATGGAACAGTACATCAGATAAAGCATGTGTACTAAAAGTCTTCGAAAGAAATCTGTCTTCATAGGGTGAAGCTTCGGAAGACTTTGTCTCTTGAAACATCGGAAGACTTCATGTTTGGCTTCGGAAGATATTGGTCTTGGCTTCGGAAGATTTTACACATAGAATGTTTTCTAATTTATTGTGTAAAACTTCCAAAGCATTCTTCACTTAAGTACTTAGTGCATGTTGCTGAGACACTTTGGATGTTTTGGGTTGCATCAGACTTAAGGAATCCTTACAAACTCCCCCTAGGTTGATGCTACCAAAACACTTAGAAGATCTTCAGATGTTGGTAGTCTTCAGTACAATCAAGACCATTCCTTTCTTCATTTTGTGGTCAGGATCATCAAGACTCTCATAGTATCTTCTCATTTCAAAGAGATCATGTAGAGGTAAGTTGATTATTTCTTGCCAGGAGTAGACATTCTCAACACCTTGATCTCTGACAACATGCCATCTTTCTGGATTAGTAGAATAAGTCCAGGACAAGATAGGTGTCTCAGTTGCTAGAGGAGCCACTTGTATAGGAGTTGATGGGTTTCCTCATCATGCACTTCCTCAGGTTGATCTGATTCAACCTGGGGTGTAGAGGTAGATGACTTTGGCTTCTTCTTTTTAGTCTTTGGTCCAGAAGCCATTTTCTTCTTCCTCTTTAATATCTTTAACTGAGAAGACTGGTCTGCAGCACCATGTTGATCATCAGTGTCTTTCTCAGTTGGGTGTTCCTCCCTCACAGGATTAGAAGGAGAGGGAGTTTGACCCTGTCTTGGATGAGAAGATGAAGTTTGCTGAGGCTCAGCTGGAGGTTCTGGTTCAGGTGACTCTGGTTGTTCAAACATGACCTCCACTTCAGGTGGGACTTGACTTGGAAGAGAGTGCAAGTCAATCAATTCACCACTTTTAATCTTCTGCTTGATCACCCTTATATGCTCATCCATTGTAGATAGAGACATGGGACCAAGTCTCCTTCCGGAGAATCCATATGACTTGAAGAAGCTCATCATTCTTTGTCTGTTAGCAGACTTCTTTGCATTCTTTTGAATGATGGCTCTTGACTTTGCAGCTTCTTCCCTTAGCTTCCTTTTGGTTGTTTTTCTTTCTTTGACTAGCTCAAGCTCAAGTTGCTTTAAGTACTCGAACTCAATGAAGTCATAGGACATGGGAAGAAGTGCATTTGCCTGATAGAAGCCTGTGGCACTCAGGTAGTTTATCATTTTGATTCTATCATCTTCTTTATCTACCTGAGGTTCTTGTGGAGCCACATCTTCCTGTGCAGGACTTTCTTGAACTAGAGAGAGAGTGGGAGTATGCTTGTAAAGTCTTTTCTGTCTCTTCTCCTCTTTGAATTGGAGAAGTAACCTTGCATCTTCTTTCTCCTTTATCTCTCTTGACACTTCCATGTCAGCCAACTCATTAAACTCTTCTAAGGGGAGGGAGATGATTTCATCAACATCATAGTTCCTGGTCTGTAAATAGGTAATCCTGACTGCCCTTAACTCATCATCTTTAGTATTTGGTCTGGGGGCAACCCTGATTGTAGCTTGCATGAATTTAGATGACCCAGAAGAACTTTCTCCCCTTAGCCTCCTTTTCCTCTCTCTCTCTCTTCCTCCACAATTTCCTCAGGAGTCATTATCCTTTTCCCTTTGTCACCAACAGACCTTTGTGACTCAGGGTGGATTGAGGCTTGGCCTTCATTGCTTGGTGTAGCTTCCATGCTCTAGCCAGAGAGAGGCTGAGAAACACCTTCACCAGCAGGTATCTCAGATGGAGTTTGGACCTCTGCAGCAGTTGTTGATGGTGAGACAAGGGTCTCAGGTTCTGCCACTGGGCCTTCAGCCATGGTTTCCCTATGAAACTAATCTTATGGTCCACCTCAACATCCAGTTGACCGATGACATTGCCTGATTGCCTAAGTCTCCTTCTTAGAGAGAACTCTGCAAGGATCCTGTCTTGGATTCTTTGAGCCAGTCTTGGATTCTTTGAGCCAGCCTGTCAGCTTGTCTAGATTTGCTTGGATTGACAAGTGGCATGTTGACTAAATCCAGTCTTTCATAGAAGCTCAGGCTTTGAACTGAAAGACTTCTTGTTGGCCTTGAACTCTGTGAAGTTTAAGGGCTCTTCTGTCCTCATCATACCTCCACTTATGATGTAGTTGCCAGTTCCTTGTGGTGGAGATGAGACAGCCCTTGGTATACCTTCCTCAACAGACTCCTGATGATTGAGTCTATAGAGTCCACATTAATGTGAACTTGAGGAAGTTGCTGAGAATGCACAACAGCAAGTGAGGATGGTGAGTCCTCTATGTCCATTCTCTTTGAAGAACTCCCGGGTTCTGTGATTGTAATAACTTTCTCCCCCTTTTTGGTAGCATCACCTACTTGCATAGGTGAGTGGGAGGATAAGTCAATCACTTCCACAGGTTCTTGTGTTCCTGGTTGAGCTCTCCTTAAAGGTCTCCCAACTAGTTTTTCCTTTAGATATGAAATCTGAAGTTGCTGATCATTGACCCTGTTTTGTAAGGTAGTCACCTGAGATTCCAAGTGACTAACCTTAGAGACTAAATAGGTGCATGTTTTTGACAATTTCTGCACCTTTAGTCTCAAGTTCCCCTCATCTCATCAGAAGAATCACTGGGGGATGAGAAGATTGGACCAAAGTCCTCTCGCTCACCACCAGCTTGAGTTTCTTGGCTGCTGGTTTTCCTCTGCTCACTGGCAGCCTCAGTTGAGATGTCAGAGGGCAGAGTTGCCATGGTTGAGGTCTGGATGATGTAATCACTTTCAAAAGTGAGAGCCTCTTCCATATGGACATCCTGAACAGGTTCAGAAGTGTCCACCTTAGCAATAGGTGACTGATGTGGGATAGACTGAGGAGAGTCAGAGGTACTCGTCTCACTTCGAGTAGGGGATGAGAAGAGAGACTCATGGTACCCACCGAATCCTAAGTATTCATCAGTATAGAAGGATAGGTTGGGAATTAGTTGGTTGAGATCTAAAGGCTGGGGATGGTAGCTGTCCCCTGAAGGTTGTTCACTTGAGTGTTGAGACTCAGAGTGAGACCTTAAGGCTGTTGGGCTAGTGAGCTCATCAGTGTGAGCATGAGGAACCTCATCACTGATTCTTGAAACAATGGGCGTGGTCTGCTCCTCAGGAGAAGTGGGAGCTCGAGTATCCACTTCTTCCTGTATTGGTGAGTATATGGGGGCCTCCACAGACTGAATAGTCTGAGCAGGGGTTCGTTTGGATTTTCTTTGGTAGGTGATGGATATTTGAGGTTGTGTAGAGGGTTGGAGAGCAGTAGGTGTGGGTTCAACACTAGCTTGGACTGCTAGGTTCTCACCTTAAGCAATGAGCTCTAACATTTTTGGGACTAGGGCTGTTTTTACCCCTGAGAAGCCTACAGTTGGCTTCTTCATAATTTTAAAGATGCCGGGCTTCATCTATCCCAATTTAAAAAATATACTTGTTTCCCTCAACTGTGAGCCAGTTCATAGTTGAGAATGTGTGAACATATCTTGGAAACATGTAGTATTCTAAGGAGTCTAAGTTTGCAAGTAAATTAGTATAAACAAATTGTGAATACCTGAACTTGACCCCTGAATGATTCCATGAACTATAAAGGAGAGATCCTCAGGAATCTGGTCCCATCCACCATGCTTGTTTGATAAGCTGTGGATAACCACATGGAGCAGGTATTTCCACTGGGATGAGACCTTCCTTTTCCTGAAGGTCTTTACAGAGAAATCCCTTCATAGCCCATCTGCTCGAAGGTATGATTAACCGCTTCCTTTGGGAAGAACACTTCACCTTCTTCATCATCCAGCTGAAGATGTCGGTTGATGATGGCCGGAGTGATGAAGATTGTTCTCCCCTGCACTGTGGCAGACAGTGCCTTCTCCCCATCCATAATGACCTCTTGGCAGGTCTTCCAGATTCAAGCAAGTGATCCTCATATAGAATAGGATCAATGGTTAGGGAGGTGAAGTAGTGAGACAAAGACAAGAAACGGCAAACCTCTGAGAAATGAGGATCTTTGTCAAAGCATAACAAAGCAACCTGATTGTGTTGTCTGCGTAGATGCATGGCAAAGTTAGGATCATTTTTGTGAGCAAGGTCAGCCATTTGAGGTAGCTCAGAGATGAAGAGAAAAAATGGGAAAGAAATTTCAGAGAGAAAGCTTTGGGTTTTAGGTTTGGAAGAAAAGCAGATGATAGAAGAGGGGGAAACCGTTGGGTTTATATGAGAAAGAAGGATTTCAGATAAAGTTTAATGAAAGAGGATAAACTTTGAAATCCGTATGTTGGTCCCACCTCTGAAAAAGTAGTTTACTTTTTGCTCAAAAAGTAGTTTTCTTGGAATTCGAAAAGCTTCCGAAGGTAATTTGTCTTCGGAAGTTTTGATTGAAAAAGCTTCTGAAGCTAACATGGCTTCGGAAGAATTTTCCTGAGAGTCTTGAAGATTTATGCTTCGGAAGAGAAATAAACTCTTGGATGCTTTGTATGAGAATGAACAAAGCTTCCGAAAGTAATTTTTCTTTAGAAGGAAAAAGTCCTTAAAAATGAATAAGTGTCTAAGTTAAGAATTTTAAGCTTCGGAAGATAAATTTTGACTTCTTCCGAAGGTAAAATCTCTTAGACAGTCATTTATTTTGAAGACATATTTTTCTTCCGAAGGTAAAACGTTATCTTCCGAAGTTTCAGAAAATTTTCAAGAATCTAAGAAAGTCTTCGAGTTAGAGTTTCAACAAAGCTACTATGAAAGTGAAGTAAACATGACAAAATGATGAACTAGACAACTTAGGACACACATATTTTTAAGAAGAAATAATTAGAATTAGTTTTAAGAAAAAGTCTACTCAAAGTAACATCCCAATAGCTGATATCAGATACTTAAATCTCTGTTCATCAAAAGCTTTTGTGAACAGATCAGCATATTGTTCATCTGTGTGAACTTTGACTAGTTTAATTAATCCCTTTTCATAGTTATCTCTTATTAAATAATACTTGATGTTGATGTGTTTGGTCCTTGAGTGCTGCACAGGGTTCTGAGTGATAGAGATAGCACTATTGTTGTCTATGTGGATAGGAGTCTCTTTGAAGTTAAATCCATAGTCTAGCATCTGATTTTGAATCCAAAGCACTTGAGCACAGCAGCTTGCAGCAGCAATGTATTCAGCCTTAGCAGTTGATGCAGACACACAGGATTGTTTCTTGCATTGCCATGAGACAACCCTTCCACCAAGGAATTGACATCCCCCAGATGTAGACTTTGCAGTCATGTTGCAACCACCATAATCACTGTCTGTATAGGCATACAGATTGAAATTAGGATTCTTTGGATACCATAGACCAAGTGTTGAAGCACCATTGAGGTATCTTAAAATCCTTTTCACAGTAATTAAGTGAGACATCTTAGGGTTTGCTTGATATCTTGCACAAATACATGTAGCAAACATGATATCAGGCCTGCTAGCTGTAAGATACATAAGAGACCCAATCATAGCCCTGTACAAGTGCTCATCTACACATCCCCCTCAAGATCTGGACCAAGGGAGTGGTTTCTGGCTATGGGTGTCTTAGCAATCTTACAATCAGTCATGTTGAATCTCTTGAGTATATCTTGAACATACTTTGACTGACTTATGAAGATGCCATCTTCAACCTGCTTCACTTGAATTCCCAGAAAGAAGTTGACTTCTCCTATTGAACTCATTTCAAATCTGCCTTTCATCAACTTCTCAAAGTCTTTGCAGAGCTTTGAATTGGTTGAACCAAAGATGATGTCATCCACATATACTTGAACTAGCAGAATGTCTTTTCCTTGTCCTTTGATGAAGAGAGTTCCATCTATAGTACCTCTCTTGTATCCATGTTTACAGAGATACTCAGACAGTGTCTCATACCACTTCCTGGGTGCCTGATGCAGCCCATAAAGAGCTTTGTCAAGCTTGCAGACATAATCAGGATGATCAGGATCTACAAAACCAGGTGGTGGTTGTTTGACATAAACCTCCTCATCAATCACTCCATATAAGAAAGCACACTTTACATCAAGTTGATAGACTTTGAAATTCTTGGATGCAGCAAATGCTAGGAATATCCTAACAGCTTCTAGTCTTGCTACAGGAGCAAAGACATCAGTGTAATCAATCCCTTCTTCTTGTGTGTATCCTTGAACAACTAGTCTTGCCTTGTTCTTGATGATGATTCCTCTATCATCCTTCTTATTCCTAAAAACCCATTTGGTTCCAATGGTAGTCTTCCCATGAGGAAGAGGACAAAGGTTCCAAACTTTCTGCCTTTTGAATTGAAGCAGCTCTTGTTGCATAGCTTCATCCCAACTTCCATCCTTTAGAGCCTCCTCAACTTTCTTTGGCTCTAACTGGGATAGAAAACAAAAGTGAAGACAAACATTTGCTTCATGGTTTGCCCTCTTGTCTTTACCCGGAGATAACATCTCCAATGATGTTTGTGGTAGGATGAGACTTGTGGATCCTTAGCTGAGGGATCACAGCAAGTTGCTGAGATAGATCCAAATTTGAGAAATTTAGATCTGGTCTTGAAGATTGATCCTCCACATTATCACACTTATCAAGATTAACTTGATCCAATGATTGTGTGACATCATTGATGTTGTCATCTATGGTATGGTTATTAGCATCAAGAATTCTTGATCACTATCACCATCACCATTGTTGTCTTCTGCAATTGAGATGTCTTTATCTGGTTGAGAAGCCTCTGAGCTGGAATTTGAAGGCATGCCAGATGTATCAGCTGGATTTGTCATTGTGTGTGATAGAAACCTCATTTGCTCAAGTAGTTTCAACTGGAGCTGAAGGTGTGTGAGTTAAAGGTCTTCCTAGCTCAAATCTTGGATCAGGATCACCTGTATTAAAATTTTCTGCAGATCCTGAAACATGCTCACAAGATTTATTAAAACAGTTGGTAACTAAATCAAGATCAAATAGCCAATCCGGACCAGAACCAGCCACACTGGGTGTGTGCTCATGAAAGTCACATTGGCTGACTCCTCAATAATTCTAGTTCTGAGATTGTATACTCTATAAGCTTTAGCTTGGAAGAGTATCCAATGAAGTGTCCATTGTTGATTTCTCAGCAAACTTGGCAACTTGATCTTTGGTATTCAAGATGGTGCAGGGACATCCAAATGACCTGAGAAAACCAATGAAAGGTTTCCTCTTGTGCCAAAGTTCATAAGGAGTCTTACCATGTGTCTTAACTACTAAAACTCTGTTTTGCACATAGCAAGCAGTATTAACTGCTCTGCCCAGAAGGTGATAGGCAGTTTAGAGTCAGACAACATAGTTCTTGCAGCTTCAATAAGTGTCCTGTTTCTCCTCTCAGCAACTCCGTTTTGCTGAGGAGTCCTGGGAGCACTGTATTGTCTTGTAATACCCTTTTCATCACAAAATGTATCAATGATTTGGTTCTTGAATTCAGTTCCTTGATCACATCTTATGGTTTTGACCTTGTGATCACATTGATCTCAATCTTTAAGATGAAATTCTTTAGAATCTCAGGAGTCTCATCTTTAGTTCTAAGGAAGAAGACCCAAGTGAATCTTGTAAAATCATCTGTGATCACTAGACAGTATAAGGTCCTTCCTAAACTCATTACACTGGTGGGGCCAAAGAGATCCATATGTAACAAGTGTAGGGGTGTAGTGATGGAGTTCATTTCCTTAGGCTTATGGGATGCCTTATGTTGCTTCCTTTCAGGCATGCAAAACAATGATCATCACTTGTAAACTCTTCTTTGGCATTCCAGTTACCAGATCATGCTTAATCAATTTATTCATGTTTTTAAAGTTTACATGGCACATTCTTTTATGCCATAGGAAAGACTTATCACTATTGGCTTTAGATAGAAAGCATGAAACTTCTCCAGAGGGAGATGTTTCTTGCAAATCCATCTTGTACATGTTCCCTTTCCTAGGGGCTCTGAGCAGGATGTGCTCATGAGGAATGACCACACCAGGCTTGAGAACAATGCACTCATGCTCAGTAAAGAGCATGTTATGTCTTTGATCACAAAATTGGGATACACTCAGAAGATTGTACCCAAGCTCCTTAACAAAGTTTACCTTTTCAATGCTGAGCTTACCATTTGTGACCTTGCCACTTCCAGAAATGTAACCACCTTCATCTGCTCCAAAAGCAACTGGTCCTCCATCAATTCTCTCAAAATTATGGAGTAGAGACCTATTGCCTGTCATGTGCCTGGAACAGCCACTGTCAATTATCCAGACGTTTCCGTTGTCTTGAGTTGTTCCTACAAAAGAAAATGATTAGTTACATTTGGAAACCCAAGCCGTACTTGTCTTGGGCTCAGTAAGTGTAATAGAAGGTAATGCAACAGTAATAGATCCTATGGTTGTACTGTGAGGATCTTCAGCTATTGTTGATGGAGAAATTTCAGTCATTTGGTCTTTCTTAGACTTCCACACCACCTTTGGACTCTTGGACTTGACCTTCAAAACTTTGAAGCTTTTGGAACTTCACAGGTTTTGATGACTGAACCTTCGGAAGATTCTGCAGTCACTGCAGCAGACTTCAGTGCTTCGGAAGAACTCCTTTCTTCCGAGACCAATTTACTTCCGAAGGTAATTTTCCATTTACCTTCTTCTTTGATTTGGAGCTTCCAAAGGAAACAGACTTTCCTTCCGAAGCTTGAGACTTCTTGAGATTCTTTGAAGTCTTTGTATTGGTCATGTGGATGGTACTCCTAGGATTGTATGGGCAATCCTTAGCAATGTGAGAAGTATTTTCACACATGACACATAACATTTTCTTCTTCAAAAGAGTCTCCTTTTGAGAGCAAGACTGGTTTTGGTCACATCCCTTCTCCACCTTCATCTTGGTAGATGCTGAGACAGTTCTTTTGGGTTGTGAACTGTTCTTGGAGTTTGATGGTCCAGCTATGCAGTAGTGGTACACAGCAGCTCAGTCTTCTTCTTTGCTCTGAGATGATTTGAACATGAACCAGGACTCTTAGATGAGGAGTCTTGTTGATGTCTTCAGTCCTTACTACTTTGAAACCTGCAGAGATAAAAACTTGTTTCTGCTTAGCATCAAGTCGCCTTGATTTCTTGAGCCTTCTTTGCTTTCCTTTTGCTCTTCCTGATCAAGTTCTTTCATTTGGACTTGGTCATCAGAAGGATAGTGCCCTTGGAATTTCTTCTCCTCAGAAGGATAGTGGCCCTTGGAAGAATCCTCTTCTTCACTCTTCTCAGAGGAATTCTTCACTATCACTTCTTCATCATCCTCACTTATAGGATCTATGAGAGGAAGCTCATCTTCACAAGTTCCACACCTAGGATATCTTACAACATGATTGTGTGTGGAGGAGCTATCTCATTTGATCCTAGTCCCTGTCTATTTTGATAGCACACTTTGTTGTGCAGGGATGAGGATATCATGTTTTTGAAAGGTCTCTTCTTCAAGAACACTTTTCTCTCTTTTCTGCCTTGGCTTTCTAATCACAAGCTCAGCCTGGCACTCAGTCAATTTAGTTATGAGATCTTGGATCTGAGTTCTAAAATCTGTATGTTCATGTTTTAGTACTGAAATGGTTTTCTCCAAATCTTCTATTTTTAACTTGTAATCATTTTCAGACTTTCTAAAATCAGATTTTAATATGTTTAATGACTCAAGATCGGATCTCATCTCTAAGTTGTAGGACTAGTATCTATTCACTTTAGCAATGCATTCAGGAGTACAAAGATGTTCCAATACCTTGGCTTCATCATGGTCAGCCATAGTGCTTGGTTGGAGAAGCATCTTCCACCTGAAAACTCCAGTCAAAGCCTCCTTCTTCAACAGCAACATCAGCATGTTGCTTAGGCTTCTCAGACTGAGGAGCTTTGTCAGTGTAGTTTGGTCTGGGTGTGTGTTTGGCCCCCATTTGCTTTAGGTGCCTTACACTCCCTAGCAAAGTGACCCATAAGGTTACAGTTGTAACACTTAACTTTGCTTTTATCCAGCCCAAACTTTCCACTGGTAGCATTGCTTGGAAATCTTCTTCCTGTTCTCTTGTAGAACTTCTTGGCTCTGTGAGTGAGGAGAGCCATCTGCTGAACTATCTCCATGTATTCCAGGTCATCTGGATGAATGCAGTCCAGGTCTTCAAGAGTGAAGAGATAATTCCCACAGCTTTCATCAGTAGACACAAAGGCTTGAGAAGAACTTGTCTCTTGGAATGGACTTCCTTGAGTAAAGTTTTCCCTTGGTGTCTCCGGGAAGGTGATGAAAGGACCCTTTTGTGAGTTGTCAGGGTAGCATATGAGATGATGTTGGGGTTCTATGCTGTCCCTTTCAACCACATGAAGGGCTGAACCCATTTGATTGTTGGAGTTGCCAGATGAACCTTGTATGTTCATCTCCATCTGGTATCCACTGAGAATCCCATATAACTCTGTCAAAGTAAGAGTTTTAAGGTTCTCAGTCCTCTTGATCACCACACAATAGTGTGTCCATTGCCTAGGAAGTGAGGACATGAACTTCCTTACAATGTCTCTGTTCTCAAGAGGAACTCCTCCATCCACTAGGGTGTCCACAATCTCAACATACCTGCAGTATTGTTGGGTCATGGTTTCACCTGCTTTAAAGGTGAAATTTTCAAACAGCTGCTTCAGAAGATCTTTCTTGTTCTCCTTGGCTTCAGAGGAGCCTTCATACATCAGCTTCAGTGCATCCCACAGCTGTTTAGCTGTTTTGCCACTTCTTAAAACCTCTGTATACAGAGTTTGGGAGAGCATTCTGAAGACCAGTCATGGCCTTCCTGTCAATCTCTACTCTTTTTCTATCTTCATCTGAGTAGTTGGCCATATCTTTAGGAATCATACCAGCACCAGTAGCAGAGGGGGTGCTGGGTATGAAAGGTCCATTTTCAATAGATTCCCACATTCTTGAGTCAAGAGACCTGATGAAGCCTTCCATCCTCATGCACCAGGTGTCAAAATCATCAAGAGTGATTAGTGGGGATTTTTTCATGGTTCCAGTCTCCATATCAGTCTTTGAGATGGAAGCCATTTGAAGAGTTTAGTTTTTGTGTGTGTGGGGATCTTAAGATGGTTAGATCTTATATCAAGAGCCTGAAAGCTCTGATACCAATTGCAAGATCGTTTAAGGGTTTGAACACAATTACAACACAACAACACAATGAGGAGATTATCTAAACTCTAATCAAACAGTAAACTGGGTTAACGAAAAGTGATACAAAGAACACAAGTAAAGCAAGAGACAGAACAGGAGAATATGGTTTTCAAGGATGCAGTATTTGCTTTCTCAAGTTCTTTTACAAGTGTTACAAAGTATGTTAAGGATACAAGAAACTTGAAATACTTATACTACAACCTACAGCGGCTATACTATGAAAGCCAGCTGGATACAATGACTAGACACTAACAAAATCAATTGTAGAATCAAAAGGCATATCTGCCTTTTGACCTTGTGACTATGACATGGCATAGCTCACATCCTTATACATTACAAAAAGGATAAAGTACATAAAGTGAAAGTTTCAGACTCAAGACCTCAATGTACAGATACCAAAAGCATGGACGTTTTCACAACTCTTGTAAGTGGTGACTTATCAGAGATGCAGCAGAAAAGGTGATTTATGGAACAGTACATCAGATAACGCATGTGTACTAAAAGTCTTCAGAAGAAATCTGTCTTCATAGGGTGAAGCTTCGGAAGACTTTGTCTCTTGAAGCTTCGGAAGACTTCATGTTTGGCTTCGGAGATATTGGTCTTGGCTTCCGAAGATTTTACACTTAGAATGTTTTCTAATGTATTGTGTAAAACTTCCGAAGCATTCTTCACTTCAGTACTTAGTGCATGTTGCTGAGACACTTTGGATGTTTTGGGTTGCATCAGACTTAAGAATCCTTACATATGGTTTCTGAATTCAGTTCCATTGTCACTCTTTATACACTTGACTGAAAGGGAATACTGTTTTAACACATAACAAAAAGTTGATAATCTTCTGAGCAACCTCTGCCTTTGAATGCAGAAAGAAAGTCCATACAAATCTGGGTAATCATCCACAATTACTAGACATATTTCTTCTTTGCCATGCTCATCACTCTCACAGGACAAATAGATCCATATGCAGTAATTGCAAGCAGGTAGTGGACTTAGGCTCTTCAATAGGAGGGAATGAGACTTTGTGTTGTTTTCCTTTTAAACAAGCAGTGCAGGTTTCATCACAGTGGAACTCCTTTATTGGTAAACTCTCACTAAACTATTGTGGATCAGCTGATTCATGTTTTTGAAATTAACATGACCCACCTTCTGTGCCAAGTTTAGATTCCTGAGGAGAGGCTTTGGAAAATAGGCAAGGATGGCCTCTGAGATCTATTTTCTTGGAAAGATCTAGGCATACACTCAAGAGATTGTACTTGATGACAGTTAGATTCCTGTCCTGTTGGCCCTCAGGAGAGTGTGATCATCCAATACCTTATCAATCAATTCAGAACTTTGGATGAAGAATCCTGCAGTTCTGACTGGTGAAAAGAGCAACATGGCCTTTATCACACATTTGACTGACACTCAAGAGATTGTACTTGAGATTTTCCACATGATTAACATCATCAAACTGTATTTCTCCATTGGAGACAAAGCCTTTTCCAATGATGTAACCCTTACCATCATTGCCAAAAGAAACAAACCCCCCTTCTTTCTTGAGAGTAGTCATGAAGAAGAGAGCTGTTCCCTACCATATGCATAGATCCCCCCTGTCTACATACCAGATGCTACTTTGGCATGTTGAAGAACCCTGCAATCATAAACAATTAGTTAGTTTTTGAGACCCAAACCTTTTTGGTTTTAGGTCTGGTCATATCAACACATGGTAAACTAACAGACTTGCTATGAATAACAGCCTGAGGGGATGGAGATGGTGAAGAAGAAGAATCCTTTGGCATGGATTTTCTTCTTTGTGGTTTCAACACAGAAGCATCTAATTGGTTGACTCTCCCCAATAGATGTTGAACCATCATAACAAGTTGTGTCTGATTTTGTGATAAAGCCTTCCGCTCATCAGACACATTAGTGCTTGAGTTGATGGGTTCCTGTGTTGTACCATCTCTCTTTGAGCAACCTCAGCTGTTACCTGTTTAACCCCTTTCTTTTTGGATTTCATTTTGGATTTTGGGGTCACAAGTTTTGATGTTGCTCGTAAAAATTTGGTTTCAAACTCAGTTTTCATTTTATCCATTTTCTCTTTAATGTTTTCATTATGTTTGAGTTTGGAGCCCTTTTTATACGAGCAATCATCAGTAAGATGATGAATAAGCCACGTATTTCACTGGCTTTTTCTTCATCTTAAGTTGATCATCTGCTGAAGAAGATGAAACTACTAAAGACTTGTTCTTCAGCAGTTTGCTATCAGTACTAGCAGTTTTCTTCCCTTTAGTACCTGCTTTCTTGATATCTTCTTCAGTAGTTTTCCCACCCTTTCTACTTGCAGTTTTCTTCCCTTTAGTACATGCAGTAGTTTGGGCTTGTTCTCCAGGTGTTATGACATTCTTTTAGTACTTTCAGTACTTTGTGAAATATCACGTGGAGTGATACTTTTTGATCATGTGAGTGTCAGCATTTGAACCATCAACATCAGCTGATAGGTTCTGAGAGGAACTAATACTGACTTCTACTTCTGATGGTGTTGTATCAAATAGTAGATCACATGATGAAAAGGATTGGTTATTGCTTTCACCATTAGATTCTACCTCTGCTCTGGGAGTAAAATCTGTAGGAGGAGCAGTGTGATTATAACCAATGCCAAACTTCACATTGGAAGCAGATTGCTTACTAAGAAGCTTTGCAAAACTCTTGCAAGAATTTACCCATCGATCACACTCTACCTGGGTAGTTGCAAGTTTTTCTGCGAGGTCTGTGTACTTCTCTAGAAGTATCTCCCTAGCCTTATGATCAGTGATTTGGAATTTAAGTTTGTAAATCTCATCATTCTTATCATTAAGCACAGACTCAAATTTAGCTTTTCTTTTGGAAATTGTTTGTTCTAGCTCAATGTTCTTGTTAATTAAAGCTACATTTGCTTCTCTAATAGACGCAAATATGGCTATCCATTTTTCAGAATATAGTTTGGCTTTTGCCTCAGAGGATACCTGTGATACCTGTGGTGTAGAGGCATTAGAGGATGAAGTATCAGCAGACTCCAAGCCATAAGAGCTAGATTTCCAAAAGGACTGTCACCACCATGTTGACCAGCACCAGAGAAAAGTTGTTCATGACCAGACAAATCATCTGGTAACTGCTCTAGTCAACAACTCCTGGGGTGAAAAAGCTGTGTTGTTGAGGTTGAGTTTGTTGATGAGAATGGGAAGGTTGAGGTTCAGGTAATGCTTGTGGTTGTTGTGCAATAGGAGCTTGAACCGGATTTGGCTGAGGCATGTAATAGCAGGGAAAAGGATATGACATTGGACCCTGGGGACAAAGTATGCACGAGATACAGGGTGTGAATGATGACCAGAACTAGCAGGATATTGCCCTCTGTTTTGCGGACTAGTGCTAGGAAAAGTCACAAAGGGTGCAGAACAGCTAGATCCAGTTGATCTACACTCTCTTGCAAAGTGTCCAAGCCTTTGGCATTTGTGACACCTCAACTTACTCTTGTCAAAACCAACTTTGGTTTTGCCAGAGAGTCCAGGAAATTTCCTGCCAGTTCTCTTGTAGAACTTCTGAGATCTAATATTAACTAAGGCCATTTGGCTTAGAATATCCATCTCTTCTAAATCATCATGAGCAATTCCCTTCAGATCATCCATGATGAAGCATAGATTGTCACTATTACTGCCAGAATGACTATCAATACCAACAAATGCATGATCAGAACTGTTTGAAGAGAAATCGATATGCTCATCATAATTGCTTTCGGATAAAACATATTCTGACTCATGACCAACCAAGGCAGTGTTCACTGGTACAAAGTCATCAGTGAGCTTTCCTGATGATGACAGTTTCCTTTTCTGCTGTATCTTTGTTTCGAATGTAAGCAGTTTCCCATGAAGTTGGGTGATAGATAGGCTATCCAGATTTGCACTGGAGTGTAGGACAATAGTGTATGTGTCCCATCTCTCAGGCAGTGATCTGAGGAATCTGTTATTCATCTGGCTGTTGGTGTATTCTTGTTTCACCATTTTCAGCTCAGAGATCAAACAGGAAAAAACGCTCAAACTGTTGAGTCAGTGTCTCACCCTTTTATGAGAGAATGTCTCATATTGTTGGGCGAGGATTTCCCTATTGTTTGCTAAGACCTCATCTATGCCACCGAATTGTTCCTTCAGTGCATTCCAGAGGTCATGAGCAGTTTCATGATGCATAAGCCCTGAATAGATTTCATTCAGCAGTGCCATGGCCAGAATTCCATGGGCTTTAGCATCAATCTCAAACAGTTTCCGATCTTCATCTGAGTATTGTTCCTTCTTCTTCGGAACCATTTGATTGGTTTCCAGATTGTTTACCATAGGCTTATGTGGTCCATGTACCATAGATGTCCAACGACCTGAACTGTTAACAGACAGGTGATGAAGCATCCTTCGTTGCCATATGTTATACTCAGTCCTAACCAGCATCGGAGGCTTGGTTGAGGAACCGGTATAATGAGGGTCATTAGAAGGAGTAGTTATCTCAGATTCAACCAAATTCAAATAAGCTATAGCAGATTTAGAACAAAATACAACAAACCAAATTAAACCAAGGGAGATCTCAAAATGAATAAACGAAAGCGGCAGAAATTCAATAATCTATAACCAGTTCTTGCAAATGTGCTAATTCAATCAAAAATAGATATCAAATAGCAGTTTCAATGATCAATTGTTAGATCGATCAATGATTAACCTGCTCTGATACCATTTGATAGGATCAGTGATCTACGTTTGATTGATTAAAGAGTATAGCAGCGGAAATCAAACAATGAATTAGCCAATCCACAAGAACACAAAAGATATTCAAGGTAAGAACAAACGGTAATAGATAGAGAGAATTCTGCAAAAGATATTTCATTTAATATTCGTTTTCGTGGTAACAGAATGTCACACATACAATTAGGTCGACACCTCTTATATAAGAGATGTGACGTCTGCTGATGTCACTTGATAGTGACATCTAACAAAACTTATTCAAACTATTGATAGTTAACACAACTACTGAAGATGTCAAACAGCTGAATCTTCTTACAAAAATGCTAAGTGTTAACTATCACTGCAACTACTGAAAAGAAACTACTGAAACTACAATGACTGAAGAACATGCTCTTCAGTTGTTTTACAAATACTGAAACAAAAAGAAAACTAATGAAAGGAAACCATCACACAACTGAAGAATGCTTCTTCAGCTGTTGTAACAAACTCTAAAAGCTTGAGTACTTGTACTTGAACTTCAGCTGTTGTTATCAGTTGATGTCTTCAATCTTTGTTCTTCAGCTGTTGATCTTCAGACTTTGGTCTTCAGCTGCTGAAGTCTTCAATACTTTAGTTTCAGCTGTTGAAGTCTTCAGTACTTTAGTCTTCAGCTGTTGAAGTCTTCAGTACTTTAGTCTTCAGCTATTGAAGTCTTCAGTACTTTAGTCTTAAGCTGTTGAAGTCTTCAGTACTTTAGTGTCAGCTGTTGAAGTCTTTAGCAGTTGTTGTGATGTCTGTAGGACTTAGAGGTTTTTCTCATCAGGCTCATTGGTTCTTTGGTCAACATGCACTTATTGAGTTTGGAAGAGCATTTGAATGGCTGTCATGGCTTTTTGATCCATCTCTTTTCTATTCCTATCTTAATCAGAGAAATCAGCCACACCTTAGGAATCATACCAACCAGTAGTAGATGGGGTGCTGGGTATGTAAGGTCTTTAATAATAAAGTCCTACATCCTGGAGTCTTGAGACTTGATAAAGCCTTCCATTCTTTGACACCAAGTATCAAAGTCCTCAGGAGTGATCACAAGAGACTTTGTCATGGATCCAGTTTCCATGTCATCTTTAGAGACAGCTGCCATTTGAGATGTTAAGTATTTTGTGTGTATGAGGTATCTTAAGATCGTAAGATCTTATATCAAGAGCCTAGAAAGCTTTGCTACAAAATGCAGGATCGTTAGAAGGTGCAATGCATTTTTACAACACAACAACACAAGTGGAGAGTATTCAATAACACATAACAGACCGAATGGGGAAATTAGAAAAACCAGTAAATATGAGCTAAGAAACACAAGGAATAAAGAGACAGAACAAGAACATAATAGCACAAGTATTTGGTTTTCAAGGATGATGTATAGTTCTCTCTAGTTTCTTACAAGTGTTTACAATTAATGATAATTAGATACAAGGACAAGAGCTACTTATACAACATCCTATGACCATACTTTGAAGGACGGCTAGATACATGATCTAGAAAACAACAAAATCAATCTAGAGTCAAAAGGTAGATTGCCCTTTATCTAGTGACTATGACATGCCATAGCTCACATTCTAATATATTATAAAAAGTATAAAAGTACATAAAGTAGAAAGTACACACTCAAGACCTTAATGTACAGTTACCAAAAGCATGGACCTTTCACCAAATTATGTAAAGTTGATGTCTAATGAGAATTATAGTAGAAAGGTGGTCCAACTTTATGATCAAGGTACATCATATAATAGAATTATTAAAAAGTCTTAAAAAAAATCGGTTTTCAAGAGTTGGCTTCGAAAGACTTTGTGTTTGAAGCTCCGGAAGAACTCATGTTTGGATTCAGAATATATTGTCTTGGGTTTGGTAGATTTCACACTTAGAGTGTTTTTAAGGAAGAGTGTGAAACTTCCGAAGCATTCTACTACAATACACTTACGCATGCATGCAGGAGAGATTTTGGATGTTTTGGGTTGCATGAGCCTTATATGAAACCTTACAAAGACTTTTGTAATTAGACTAATTCTTTGATATATAGGTCAGGGTAGTTTAGTCATTTTAGAAAAGGCATCTTATCAGCCTATAAATATAATAGAAAACCTCATATGTGATGTGACTCTCGATCGAATATAGACAATCAGAATATTTTGTTTAGTCTTATGTTCACAAGGTGTATTGTTATAGTTTAATTTCAAACCCTAACATTCCTTATAATTCTTTTCACCTCCATTAATACAAAGAGCATTTATGAATATTTCTTGCATTCAATGTTTATGATTTTTTGTTTCCGCCTTACAATCATTGACTCAATCCTCATATTCGATCATTATTGATTCACATAAATAGAGAATATCATTTTCACACCCATTTACAATTGATCCGACAAAAAAAGAGATTATGAGAAATATATTGGATGTGGAAGAGAGATTATGTTAATAGAAAAAAGAGATTATCTTTGGATCATCAAGATATCTTTGTTGTCCAAATATGTTGGATGACATTATCTTTGGTGTAGGATTCAATGTGCCCAAGACACTTAGAGTATTGATGTGGTTAGTAGTTATGATCCAAGTGTGTTATACCCAAATAACAAGCTTTGCAAACACAAACGATTATTTAATTGATGATTTGATCATGCAATTAAATAATAACACACCAATTTAGAAAATTGGTTTTCTAAACAATTATATGTGAAATGGGTCAAATCATAAGAATGATTTGTTGATGGGTTTTATTAATCACATTGTTATTTAAAAGGGTTTAAATAACATAAGATAATGTAATGTTAGTGATATTTGATTAAAATGTTTAATTAAGATTAGTGCATAAAACATAAGTATGGTTCTTGCACTTGTCACACATTAAAAATCCATGAGGGTCCATGAACTTTTATTGTCTCCCCAAGACATAAAAGTAGAGGGACTCACAGCCATTTTAAATTAAATTTCGGCCACCCCATGGGCCAATGGGGTTCCTTCTTTTGCCTTGGTAACACACACTCTTTATGAAGAGTGTTGGACTCTCTAACACTCACTTTACTTCAGATGCAAAACAAAAAAAATCCTCTCTTTTTTCTTCAAAAGCTACGGCCAAGGCAGCAGCATTAAGGGGTTTTTGGAGAGCAATTTTGTGGTGTGTTTGGTGTTGAATCTCCGTAACAAGAGGTGCTTGCAAGGAGGCTTGGAGTATACTAGCTTGAGGGCTCCTCTTCTTGAAGTCTAGACTGCATATTCGACATCATCATCACCTTCATCTCATTGCCTTTCATTCACCTTTTTGAGCTGCTGGAAGGTAGTTATGGGAGCCCTTTGTGGCTGTCATATTATGTTGTTTTATGTTCACTTAGCATGCTTATTCACATATAATGATCCTTTGATATATGGGTTTGTTTTAAACATTAATATGGTCATCTAATGAACATATTTTTCAGCTTATAAACAAGTTTATAAAGTTGTAATTCCGCTGCATTTTCAGAAGCATTAAGAGGTTAAACTATGATTGTGTTCTAACAAAACCTACAATGGTATCAGAGCCGGTTATGTGGATAGCTGCTTGTTAGTATCCTTATAAAATTTGTTTTACGAGATTTTATAACCTTTTAAGGGCTGAAATGTTCTTGTATGTTGAATCCCCAATCTTTGAAGGTTATATCACACATGCTTGTGATTAAACTTGAAAGATATGTACGATGATATGTATATTGTTTGGACAATGTTTGAAACCCGTATTTTCAGTTTATGTTGGCTGAAAATCGTGGGTTTTAATGGGATTCTTAGTTATATTTGGATGATATGATGTATGTTCATATTGGTGCATAACCTAGCTTTTGGCCTTGTGTTGTTTCCAAGTTTGGATGATATGATGTATTATTTGATTATATTCATTCAATGGGGTTGTATATTAATTTGTGCTTTGTTTAAAAATGTATTTTGTCTATTTATTCATTGGGATGTAATAATAGATTAGGAGTAATTTCCTTTTACTAGAAAATATGTATTAGGATATATATTTTGTTAAAGAAGATGCTCGGGAAGGAAGCACAAGAGGAAGACACAAAATAAGGACTTGAAGCATATGGATGCAAGTTCAAGTAGAGTCTATGAAGACCTCAATTTTGTGTTGTATTCAACCCTTAGGAAAGACCAAATGACCACACTTGTGATGGCAAACAAGTGTGGTCACAATAGTAGCTATGGTTATGCACATTGTGGTTGTTTATATTATGCTTGTTTGATTGTGATTTTTGAATGATTGTTTGATATTTGGATATGGTGAACAATCTTAATATAAATGATCTTAACAAGCTAATATAAAATGGTTCTTAATCATTAAGTGTTAATAAATGGTTATTAAAATGATTAATGATTTTATAATAAAATGGGTTTTATTAAAACAACCATAGGGTATCTTGTATTTGAAACCATGCAAATACAAGTACATAGAGTTTTCTAACTAGAATTATGAAATCTCTAAACTTTTGACAAACAAGTTTAACACCATCCTTTTGCACGACACTTGAGTCATTTGGAAACTCTAAGGGATAAAGGTCACCTACCCATGAGAGGGAACTTGTGACTTAAGGTGGGTATACCACTTGGTGGGATAAGGTCACCTAACCACTTATGTGGGTAAACTCACACGTGTGTGCAAGTAGGGTAACTTGATTTGCAAACCATGTTGAATGGATCACCTAAATATGGTTTCCAATTGGTGTTGATGGGATTAACATGCCAACTTTACATATGTTGTTAAAGTCGATCCATACCTCTAGAAGTTGCAAATGGTTGCAACCGTCAATCGTTGACCACCTTATTAATTTAAATCGTGGGATAAAGGTCACCTAACACAATTTAAATGTAATGTTAGGTTCTAGATTAAATATAAAATGACCTTAAAAAACATTAATTATTAAAAATAGCAATATCGATAATACTAAATAGATCTTTGTTATATTTTGTAGATGGCCACCAATAATGACAATCATGATAACTCATCCGCGTCCACCCAATCATTACGAGCGATCCTCCAAAAGGAACGTCTAAATCATAATAATTTCATTGATTGGTATCGAAACTTTAGAATCGTTCTCAAGCAAGAGAGAAGATCATATGTTTTAGACGACCCTATCCCCGATCAGCCTACTGAGGATGATGAGGAGGCCTACAACGATTGATTGAAGTACACTGAGGACTCCGTCCAAGTGTCTTGTCTCATGCTAGCGAGCATGACTCTGGATCTCCAAAAGTAGTATGAACATCACAGAGCTTATGACATGATAACCCAGCTGAAGGAAACGTTCCAACAACAAACAGGGTTGAGTGCTTCGAAACGGTTCGAGCACTCCATGCATGTCGTATGGACGATAACAATTCTGTTTCATCTTATGTACTTAAGATGAAAATTCATATTGACCGCCTCGAGAGGCTTAATTGTCCCGTCTCAAAGGAATTGGCCACGGATTTGATCCTTAATGGCCTTACCAAGAAGTTCGAGACATTTTTGTTGAATTACAACATGAATGCATGGGACAAGAGTATTATTGAGTTTCACTCAATGCTTAAAACGGCCGAGGCGGCCATAGGTAAAAGGGTTTTACCCGTTCTCACCATCAATGAAGGTGGGAACAAGAAAAGGCCTCATCCCGCACCCCAAGCAAAGGTTGCCAAGGGTAAGGGACCCGTATGGGGAAAGGGGAAAGGGTTGGCAAGGGTGCCACCCAAACCACAAGAGAAGAAGCAAAAGCTTGCTACCAATGACCCATGCTTCAAGGGTGGGGAGATTGGACATTGGGCACGAAATTGTCCTGTCCATCTCCAAGAGTTCAAAGCAAAGAGGGATACCGGGCAGACCTGAGGTACAATATACATGATCATATTGATCTTAATGTTACATCTTCCAACACATGGGTATTGGATACCGGATGTGGAACTCATATTTGCAATTGTTGCAGGGGTTCAAAAGAAGTAGGGATTCAATCAAGGGGATGTTAGCCTCTTCATGGGCAATGGAACCAAAGTCCAAGTTGAAGCTCGTGGGGACTACATCCTAAAACTTCCAAGTGGCTTGGATGTTATTTTGAAGAATGTTTTGTATGCTCCTAGTTTGACTAGGACCTTATTTCTGTATCCCAATTAAGACATTATGATTTTGTATTATCTTTTATTGAAAAATATATTCATGTTTCTTTAAATGATATGTTCTATTTTAAAGCAATCCCATTAATGGTATTTATGAATTGGTTCATGGAAATGCTTTAAATAGTTCATTGTACCAAACTAACACCAAGAAACTCAAGTTGGATTTGAGTGATACCTATCTTTGGCATTGTGTCTCGGTCATATAAACAAGAAACGTATACAAACACTTCAAAAGAATGGTCTTTTAAAAACGAATGAATGTGATTCATTTGATGTATGTGATCTTGTTTACAAGGTAAAATGACTAAGGCACCCTTTAGTGGAACTAACGAAAGGGCAAAAGATTATTAGGAATCATACATTCGGATGTATGTGGTCCTTTTAAGCCAATGACAAGTAATGGTGAAAGATACTTCATTACCTTTACGGCGATTATAGTCGCTATGGATATGTGTACTTATTAAGGCACAAAGATGAAGCTTTTCAAATGTTCAAAATCTTCAAGAATGAAGTGGAAAATCAACTCAACAAGTCAATTAAAGTTCTCAGTACCGATAGAGGAGGTGAATACCTAAGTGATGCTTTTCAAGATCATCTTAGGAGTTGTGGGATTGTCTCACAACTCACTCCACCTGGAACACCACAACACAATGGTGTGTCTGAGAGGACGAATCGAACCTTATTGGATATGGTCCGATCTAAGATGGCTAGAAGCACATTGCCTCTATCATTTTAAGGTTTGGCTTTGCTCTCCGCGGCCCGTATTCTAAATATGGCCCCAACGAAAAAGGTGGAAAGGACACCTTTTGAGATATCGCATGGAAGAGTTCCATCCTTGTCATACTTAAGGGTCTGGGGTTGTGAGGCTTATGTTAAGACTCCCACCCCAAACAAATTGGAAGTCCGATCCACCAAGTGTATATTTACTGGATATCCTAGAGATTCCATAGGATATTATTTCTATGATCCACTGGAACAAAAGGTGTTTGGTTCCAGAAAGGGTGAGTTCTTAGAAGCAAAGTTCCTTATGGAAGGAACTAGCATTAGAACAACGGATCTTGAGGAGAATCAAGAACCATAACCCGATGCACGTTTGGTTGAAACTAGCACTCAACATGAGGATGTTGAGGATGATCAAGTGGTTGATCAATACACACAAAACGTTCGTAGAAGTGGTAGAACTAGTAATCCACTTAAAGATATGGATTTTTCATGGATGTATGCTATGTGGTAGATTCAGATGAACCAACCACATACTATGATGCAGTGTCCAATTTGGATTGTGACAAATGGCTTAAGGCCATGAACGTTGAGATGCAATCCATGCATGACAATCAAGTTTGGGAACTTGTTGTACCACCTCTTAATTCCAAGGTAGTTGGAAGTAAGTGGGTTTTCAAGAAGAAAACCGATATGCATGGAAACTTGGATACTTATAAAGCTAGACTTGTAGCAAAGGGTTTCGCTCAAACTCAAGGGGTTGACTATGATGAAACTTTCTCACCTGTTGCGCTGCTAAAGTCTGTAAGGTTATTGTTTGCATAGCTGCTCGTTATGATTATGAGATTTGGCAAATGGTTGTCAAAACGGTTTTCCTAAATGGATATCTTGAGGAAGATGTCTATATGGTTCAGCCTAAAGTTTTTATCGATCCAAAACATCCTAATAAAGTATGCAAGTTAAAGAAATCAATCTATGGATTGAAACAAGCATCAAGAAGCTGGAATCATCATTTTGATGAGGAGGTAAAGAAATTTGGCTTCATCAAAAATTCTGATGAGGCTTGAGTGTATAAGAAGGCTAGTGGGAGCACAATAACTTTCCTGGTATTGTATGTTGATGACATACTACTATTTGCAAATGACATTCCAACCTTGGAAGGTGTAAAAACCTGGGTTGGAAGTTGTTTTTCCATTAGGATCTTGGTGAAGCCACCTATATTTTGGGAATAAAGATCTATAGGATAGATCAAGGCGGTTGATTGGTTTAAATCAAAGTGCATACATTGACAAAATCTTGAAAGGGTTCAAGCTGGAGAACTCTAAGAAAGGTACCGTACCTATTCAAAGAGGAACGATATTGAGTACGACTCAATGTCCTAGCTCAAAGGATGAGCAAGATAAAATGAAGGCAATCCCATACGCATCTGCTATTGGATCCATCATGCTTGCAATGATATCCACTCGACTGGACGTGTCATGCGCCTTAAGCATGACAAGTCGTTACGAGCAAAATCCTGGAAACAGTCATTGGATGGCTGTTAAGAACATACTTAAGTACCTAAGGAGGACAAGATATGTTCCTAATACAAGAGCATTTATGAATATTTCTTGCATTCAATGTTTATGATTTTTTGTTTCCGCCTTACAATCATTGACTAAATCATCATATTCGATCCTTTTTGATTCACATAAATAGAGAATATCATTTTCACACCCATTTACAATTGATCAGACAAAAAAAGAGATTATGAGAAATATATTGGATGTGGAAGAGAGATTATGTGAATAGAAAAAGAGATTATCTTTGGATCATCAAGATATCTTTGTTGTCCAAATATTTGGATGACATTATCTTTGGTGTAGGATTCTATGTGCCCAAGACACTTAGAGTATTGATGTGGTTAGTACATTATGATCCAAGTCGGGTTATACCCAAATAACAAGCTTTGCAAACACAAACGATTATTTAATTGATGATGTGATCATGCAATTAAATAATAACACACCAAATTAGAAATTTGTTTTCTAAACAATTATATGTGAAATGGGTCAAATCATAAGAATGATTTGTTGATGGGTTTTATTAATCACATTGTTATTTAAAGGGTTTAAATAACATAAGCTAATGTAATGCTAGTGATCTTTGATTAAAATGTTTAATTAAAGATTAGTGAATAAAACATAAGTATGGTTCTTGCACTTGTCACACATTAAAAATCCAAGAGGGTCCATGAACTTTTAATGTGTCCCCAAGACATAAAAGTAGAGGGAATCATAGCCATTTTAAATTAAATTTCGGCCAGCCCATGGGGTTCCTTCTTTTGCCTTCGTAACACACTCTTTATGAAGAGTGTTGGACTCTCTAACACTCACTTTACTTCACATGCAAAACAAAAAAAATCCTCTCTTTTTTCTTCAAAAGCTACGGCCAAGGCAGCAGCATTAAGGGGTTTTTGGAGAGCAATTTTGTGGTGTGTTTGTGTTGAATCTCCCTAACAAGAGGTGCTTGGAAGGAGGCTTGGGGTATACTAGCTTGTGGGCTCCTCTTCTTGGAGTCTAGGCTGCATATTCGACATCATCATCACCTTCATCTCATCCCCTTTCATTCACCGTTTTTGAGCTGCTGGAAGGTAGTTATGGGAGCCCTTTATGGCTGTCATATTATGTGTTTTATGTTCACATAGCATGCTTATTCACATATAATGATCCTTTGATATATGGGTTTGTTTTAAACATTAATATGGTCATCTAATGAACATATTTTTTAGCTTACAAACAAGTTTATAAAGTTGTAATTCCGCTGTGTTTTCAGAAACATTTAAGAGGTTAAACTATGATTTGTGTTCTAACAAACCCTACATTTGGATCAACAAAAAAAGAGATTATATGAAAACTTTAAACGTTTATTGAAAGTTGAATTTCTGATGACTTCCATGGGAGAAATAACATTCTTTCTTCGTTTGCAAGTTCATCAGATACAAGATGGTATTTTCATTAATCAAGAAAAATATATTCATCAATTCTTGAACAATTATAACCTTGCTCATACTTCTTCATGCAAAACACTAGCTTCAACAACTGACAATAATGTACATGATCCTTTAGTGAATTTAGTTGATCAAATATTATACACATCAATGACAACATCTTTAATGTACTTAACTACTAGCAGACCTCAAATAATGTTTGTTGTGTGTGTTTGTTCTTGGTACCAATTGAATGCAAAAGAGACATATCTGAATGCTATCAAGAGGATTTTCAGATATCTCAAGGGGAAACCAGCTCTGAGACTTTGGTATCCCAAAGATGGAGATTTCAACCTCCATTCATCTTCATATGCACATAGTGATTTTAGAGGATGTAACAACAAAAAATCCACAACTGGTGGATGCTAATTCCTAGGACCAAGACTTAATTCTTGGCATTGCAAAAATCAAATACAAAAAATGTTTTCCACAGCTGAGGCAAACTATATAGTTGCTTTAGATGGTTGCTCTCAAGTATTGTGGTTGCAAAACAAATTACTTGATTATGGTTACAATTTTTTGTAAGTCCAAACTGATCGAATCACAGTAAAATTGATTGACTCTATCATTCAATATCATAATAATCTCACAACAGAAACATTTCATGATGAAGAATAGAGAAAAAGTATTCAATAATAAATAAATGAAATCTAATACAATACAATCAACGAACAAAATTTCAATGATATTTCAATATAATTCCAGCTTGTAGAATTGACTTGCAAAAAGATAAAAAGGTTTCGCAAGATTAATACAATGAAAGAAACACATCATACGTAGAGATAGATAATAACATTATTACCTTCCTTTTCTATTCACACTTTTTCTTATCTTTTTCTGGATCAGTGTCATCAGTTATACCCCAAACCTATGCACAAAGCGGGTAGTGGGCCGAAGATCATAAATGACTTCCATAACACACATAGCCTGGCACCAGCACGGGGTAAGCGACAAAGATCCCAAATGTATACTACACCACAAACGTATGCACAAAGTGGGTACTGGGCCAAAGATTATAAATGACTTCCTTAATGCACATAGAGAGGCACTAGAACTGGGTGAGTATCCACTATAAACCATGTACTATACAATTGGTCAGTCACAAAGACTAGACCCCTGCATGTATCCTTATGGGTTAGCTAGACCACATCATTTTAGAGTCGTGCACCTCCGTAGATTTTGCTTGCAAGCCTTTCTTTACTTTTTCTATCATTAATGTATTAATTCTATCATTACGTTCCTCTTTTCATTATCTTCAACATTACGTTACATAATACTTTATCATTTCTTTCACAACTATAACACGTAAAGTGCAGGATCGTTCAAGGGAGAAAGTTACAACATAACAACACAACAACACAACAACACAAAGAGGAGATTAACTAAAATTTAATCAAACAGTAAACTGGATTAACCAAGTTGAGATACTAAGAACACAAGTAATGCAAGTGAGACAGAACACAAAGAACACAAGTGTATGGTTTTCAAGAATGCAGTATATTGCTTTCTCTATGTTTTATTACAAGTGTTACAAAGCATATTCGAAAGATACAAGAACATGAGATACTTATACTACATCCTACAGCCGGCTATACTTTGAAAGCCAGCTGGATACAATTGACTAGACACAAACAAAATCAATGGTAGAGTCAACTTGTGACTATGACATGCCATAGCTCACATCCTTATCTATTACAAAAAGGATAAAGTACATAAAGTAGAAAGTTACAGACTCAAGACCTCAATGTACAGTAACCAATACCATGGACCTTTTCACCAACTCATGTAAGTTGGTGACTTGCAGAGATGCAGCGGAAAGGTGTCCAACTTTATGGAATAGTACATCAGATAAAGCATGTTACTAAAACTCTTCAGAAGAAATCTGGCTTCATGATCTTGAATCTTCAAAAGACTTTGTCTCTGAGGCTTCGGAAGACTTCATGTTTGGCTTCGGAAGATATTGGTCTTGGCTTGGGAAGATATTGGTCTTGGCTTCGGAAGATTTCACACTTAGAGTATTTTCTATTTCATGTGTGAAACTTCCTAAGCTTCTTCTTTAATGTACTTGTGTAGCATGGAGGATAGACTTAAGATGTTTAGGTCACATCAGCCTCTTCATTAAACTCTACAAACTCCCCCTAGGCTGATGCTACCAAAACACTTAGAAGACTTCAGATATCAATAGTCCTCATTAGGATGATCACCATCCTTTCTTCATAAGGTGATCAGGATCCTTCAGACCCTCAAAGTGTCTTGTCATATCAAAGAGCTCATGCAGAGGCAACTGAAACATATCTTGCCATGTGTAGGTGTCCTCAATGACTTGATCTCTAACGACATGCCATCTTTCTGGATTTGTGGTGTATGTCCAACACAAGATGGTTCTTGTTGATGCTAAAGGAGCTGTTTGAATTGGAGTTGATGTAGCATCCTCTAGCTACACAGCCTCAAGATGTTCTGACTCATCCTGGGATTTAGAAGAGGTTGCAGTGTTCTTCTTCTTTGGCTTTGGTTTAGAAGCCATCATCTTCTTTCTCTTACTGGATTTTAACTGAGTAGACTGGCCTGCAACACCAAATTGATCTTCATTGTCTTTCTCAGTTAGGACTTCCTCTCTCTCAGGCTCAGAAGGACAGGGAGGTTGACCCTGCTGTGGATCAGAAGATGAAACTTGTTTAGTTTCAGCAGGAGGTCTGGGTTGTGTTGTCTCTAGTTGTTCAACCTTAACCTCCACTTCAGGTGGGGCTTGACTTGGAGTGGAGTGTAAGTCAATGAGCTCTCCACTTTTGATCTTCCGCTTGATCACCTTAATATGCTCATCCATAGTGGATAGAGACATAGGGCCAACTCTCCTTTCAAAGAATCCATATAGCTTCTAGAAGCTCATCATCCTCTGCCTATCAACAGACTTCATCATGCTCTTCTGGATGATGGCTCTTGATTTTGCAGCTTCATCCCTTAGTTTCTTCTTAGCTATCGTTCTGTCCTTGATTATCTGAAGTTCAAGCTGTTTTAAATACTCAAACTAAACATAATCATAGGACAAGGAAGAAGTGCATCTGCCTGATAGAAGCCTGTGGCACTCAAGTTGTTGATCATCTTGATCCTTTCTTCTTCTTTGTTTACCAAAGGTTCTTGTTGAACCACATCTTCTTGTGCAGGACTTTCCTGACCTGGGGAGAGGGTAGGCATATCCTTGTACAGTCTTTTTCTTCTTTTCTCTTCTTTGACTTGCACTAGGAGTTCTGCATCTTTTGCCTCCTTCTTCTCCCTTGACCTTTCTAGGTCAACCAGTCCATTCAACTTATCTAAGGGGAGAGAAATGACGTTTTCTATGTCATAGTTCCTAGTATGCAAAAAGTTTATCCTGACTGCCCTTAACTCATCATTCTGTGTATTTAGTCTTGGGGCAGCCCTGATAGCAGACTCCATGAGTCTTGAAAACTCAGCAGAGGAACTTTCCCCTCTTAGCCTCCGTTTCCTCTCTCTCCTCCTCCTCCTCAATCTCCTCAGCTGTCATCTTTCTTTTCCCTTTGTCACTCACAGACCTTTGTGACTCAGGGTGGAGAGAGCTTTGGCCTTCATTGCTTGTTGCAGCATCTAAGCTCAGGCCAGGGAGAGGTTGAGAAGCACCTTCACCAGCAAGTGTCTCAGAAGGAGTGTGGATCGCTGCAGCAGTTGATGATGATGAGATAGGGCTCTCAAATTCTGCCACTGGGTCTTCAGTCAAGGATTCCCCTATGAAGCTAACCTTAGGGTCCTCCTCAACATCCAGTTGAACGATGGCATTGCCTGATTGCCTAAGTCTCCTTCTTAAGATGAACTCTGTAGTGATCCTATCTTGGATTCTTTTAGCCAGTCTGTCAGCTTGTCTTGATTGGCTTGGGCTGACAAGTGGCATGTTGACTAGATCCAGACTTTCATAGAAGTCCAAGGTCTGAAAATTGAAAACTTCTTGTTGCCCTTGAACTCTTATGATGATTAAGGCTTTCCTGATGTTGTCATATCTCCACCCAATGATGTGATTGGAAGATGGTGAAGGTGACATAGCCCTTGCTATCCCATCCTCAAACGAACTCTGTATGAAAGAGTCTGTGTAGTCCACATCAATGTGAACTTGAGGAGGTTGCTGAGAATGCACAATTGCAAGTGAGGATGGTGAGTCCTCAATGTCCATTCTCTCTCAAGGACTCCCATGTTCTATGGCTGTAATGACGTTCTCCCCCTTTTGGTAGCATTACCCACTTGCAAGGTGAGCTGGAAGATAGGTCAATCACATCCACAGGTTCTTGTGATCCTGGTTGAGCTCTTCTTAAGGGTCTCCCAGCTAGTTTTTCCTTAAGATATGAAATCTCAAGTTGCTGATCATTGATCCTGTTGTGTAAGGTAGTCACCTGAGATTCAAGGTGACTGACCTTTGAGACTATGTAAGTGCATGTTTTTGGCAGTTTTTGCACTAGTAGTCTCAAAATCCCCTGATCTTCATCAGAAGATTCATTGGGGGATGAGATGATTGGACCATTGTTCTCCCTCTCACCACCAGCTTGAGGTTCTTGGCTACTAGTTTTCCTCTGCTCACTGGCAGTCTCAGTTGAGATGTCAATGGGCTGAGTTGCCATGGTTGAGGTCTAAATGATGTAATCACTTTGAGAAGTGAGAGCCTATTCCATATGGACATCCTGAATAGGTTCAGGAGTGTCCACCTCAGTTGTAGGTGACTGATGTGGGATAGAGGTAGGAGACTCAGGAGTATTCATCTCTCTTTGAGTAGGGGAAAAGAAGAGAGACTCATGATACTCACTAAGACCTAGATCTTTATCAGTATAGAAGTCAAGGTTAGGAATTGTTCCGTTAAGATCTATAGGCTGGGGATGCTAATTGTCCCCTCAAGGTTTATCACTTGAGTGTTGAGACTTAGAGTGATGGCTTAAGGCAGTTGGGCCAATGAGCTCATTAGGTTGTGCATGAGGAACCTTAGCACTGATTCTTGAAGAGATGGGTGTGGTCTGCTCCTTAGTAGAAGTGGGAGCTCCAGTGTCCACTTCTTCCTATATGGGTGAGCATATGGGGGCCTCCACAGACTGAATAGCCTGAGCAGGTGTTCGTTTGGATTTTCTTTGGTAAGTGATGGTGATTTGAGGTTGTGAGAGTGGTTGGGAGAAAGCAGGTGTGGGCTCAACACTAGCTTGTGCTACTCCAGAGAATCCAACAGTGGGCTTTCTCAGAATTTTAAAGATACCGAGCTTCGTCGGTCCCAATTTAAGAGTGTTACCTGTTTCCCTCAACTGTGAGCCCACTTCACAGTTAAGAATGTACCAAACATATCTAGAAAACATGTAATAATCTAAGGAGTCTAAGTTAGCAAGTAAATTTGTATAAAAAAATTGAGAATACCTGAATTTGACCCCCTGAACCACTCCATGGATTATGAAGGAGAGATCCTCAGGAATCTGGTCCCATCCACCATGCTTGTTTGATAAGCTGTGGATGACCACATGGAGTAGGAATCTCTATTGGGATGACACCTTCCCTTTCCTAAAGGTCTTTACAGAGAAATCTCCCACATATCCCATCTGCTCAAAGGAATGATTGATAGCTTCCTCTGGGAAAAACACCTCACCTTCTTCATCATCCAACTGAAGATGTCTATTGATGATGACCGGAGTGATGAAGATTGTTCTCCCCTGCACTGTGGCTAATAGTGCCTTCTCCCCGTCCATAATGACCTCTTCGTAGGTATTCGAGAATTCAAGCAACTGATCATCATAGAGTGGAGGATCAATGGTTAGGGAGGTGAAGTAGTTTGACAGAGTTAGAAAATAGCAAACCTCTGAGAAATGAGGATCTTTCTCAGAGCTTAAGAGAGCAACCTGATTGTGTTGTCTGTGTAACTGCATGGAAAAGTTGGGATCATTTCTGTGAGCAAAGTTAGCCATTTTGAAGTAGCTTAAGGATGAAGAAAGAAAAGAGAAAGCAATTTCAGAGAGAAATTTGGGGTTTTAGGTTTGGAGGAAGAGCATATGATAGAAAGAGGGGGAAACCGTTGGGTTTATATATGAAAAGGATTTCAGGTAAAGTTTAATGAAAGAGTATAAACTGTGAAATCTGGATGTCGATCCCACCTCTGAAAAAGTAGTTTACTTTTGCTCAAAAAGTAGTTTTCTTGGAAGTCAAAAAGCTTCCGAAGGTTAATTATCTTCGGAAGTGTTAATTAAAAAGTCTCTGAAGATAAAATGACTTCAGAAGAATTTCCTAAGAGTTTTGAGAATTTTGCTTTGGAAGAGAAATTAAAACTTGAGTGCTTTGTATGTATAAAACAACAAAGCTTCCAAGAGTTATTTTTGCTTCGGAAGTAAATGGTCCATGAAAATAAGTAAGTGTCTGAGACAAGTATTTAAGCTTCAGAAGATAAATCTAAAAGCTTTTCCGAAGGTAAATTTCGTAGACAATTATTTATTTTGAAGGCATGATTTGCTTCGGAAGTTAAAAGCATAACTTCCGAGGTATCAAAAATTCTCAAAAGTCTAAGGAAAGTCTTCAAAAAGAAATTTCCATCCAAAGAAAACCTGAGCTTATGAAAGTTATGAACTAGACAACTTAGGACACACATAATTTTTAAAAAATAATAAGAATTAGTTTTAAGAAAAGCTTACTCAAATTTATCATCCCAATAGCTGATATTAGATATTTAAATCTCTGTTAATCAAAAGCCTTTGTAAACAGATCAGCATATTGTTCATCTATGTGAACTTTGACTAGTTTAATTAATCCTTTTTATAGCTATCTCTTATTAAATGATACCTGATATTGATGTGCTATGTCCTTGAGTGGTGCATAGGGTTCTTTGTGATTGAGATAGCACTATTGTTGTCTATGTGAATAGGAGTCTCCTTGAAGTTTAACCCATAGTCCAGTATCTGATTTTGAATCCAAGTACTTGAGCACAGCAGCTTGCAGTAGTAATGTATTCACCTTTAGCAGTTGATGCAGAGACACAGGATTGTTTCTTGCATTGCCATCAGACAACCCTTCCACAAAAAAATTGACATCCCCCAGATGTAGACTTTGCAGTCATATTGCAACCACCATAATCACTCTCTGTATAGGCATACAGATTGAAGTCAGTATTCATGGGATACCATTAACCAAGTGTTAATGCACCTTTGAGGTATCTTAGAATCCTCTTGACAGTGATAAGGATACATCTTAGGGTTGGCTTGATATCTTGCATAGATGCAGGTAGCAAACATGATATCAGGCCTGCTAGTAGTAAGATACATAAGAGACCTAATCATAGCCCTGTTTACAAAGATACTCAAATAGTGTCTCATACCATTTCTTGGGTGCCTGATGTAGCCCATAGAGAGCTTTGTCAAGCTTGTAGACATAATCAGGATGATCAGGATCTACAAAACCAGGTGGCTGTTTGACATAAACCTCTTCATCTATCACTCCATACAAAAAGGCACACCTCACATCAAGTTGAAAGACCTTGAAGTTCTTAGATGCAGCAAATTCCAGCAATATCCTAACAGCTTCTAATCTTGCCATTGGAGCAAAGACATCAGTGTATTCAATCCCTTCTTCTTGGTGTATCTTTGAACAACCACTCTAGCTTTATTCTTGATGATGATGCCTCTATCATCTTTCTTATTCCTAAACACCCATTTGTTCCCAATGGTAGTCTTCCCAGAAGGAAGAGGACAAAGGTTGCAAACTTTCTGCCTTTTGAATTGAAGTAGCTCTTGCTGCATAGCTTCAACCCAACTTCAATCGTTTAGAACTTCATCAACTTTCTTTGGCTCTATCTGGGATAGAAAACAAGAGTGAAGACAAACATTTGCTTCATGGGTTTGTCCTCTTGTATTTACCCCTTAGATAACATCTCCAATGATGTTTGTGGTAGGTTGAGACTTGTGGATCCTAAGCTGAGGGATCACAGCAAGTTGTTGAGAAAGATCTAAATTAGAGAAATTTAGATCTGGCATGGATGTTTCTCCCACCACATCAGCACACTTTTCAAGTGAAACTTGATCCAAGCAGTGTGTGACATCATTGATGTTCTCATCAAAGGTGTGGTTAGTGGCATCAAGAAATTCTTGGTCATTGTCACCACCACCATTGTTTTCTTCCATAGTGGAGGTGTTCTTATGTGGTTGTAGAGCCTTTCAGCTGGAATTTGTAGGCATACCAGATGTATCAGCTGAGTTTGTCATTGTTGTGCTGATAGAAACCTCATTTGCAGAAGTAGTTCCAACTGGAGCTAAGATGTATGACTTGAAGGTCTTCCTAGCTCAAAACTTGGATCAATATCACCTATATTTACTGCAGATCCTGAAACATACTCACAAGATTTGTTAAAACAGTTGGTAACTAAATCAAGATCAAATAACCAATCTGGACCAGAACCAGCAACACAGGGTGTGCGTTCATTGAAAGTCACATTGGCTGACTCCTCAACAATTCTAGTTCTGAGATTGTACACTCTATAAGCCTTAGCTTGGGAAAAGTATCCAATAAAGTCTCCATCATCTGATTTCTCAGCGAACTTGGCAATTTGATCTTTGGTATTCAAGATGGTGCAAGGACATCCAAATGACCTAAGAAAACCAATGAAAGGTTTCCTCTTGTGCCAAAGTTCATCCGGAGTCTTGCCATGAGTCTTAACTACTAAAACTATGTTCTGCAGATAACAGGTAGTGTTGATTGCCTCTGCCCAGAAGGTGATGGGCAGTTTAGAGTCAGACAGCATGGTTCTTGCAGCTTCAATTAGTGTCCTGTTTCTCATCTCAGCAACACCATTTTGCTGAAGAGTCCTGGGAGCACTGAATTGTCTTGTAATACCTTTTTCATCACAAAATGTATCAAGGATTTGCTTCTTAAATTCAGTTCCTTGATCACATCTTATGACTTTGACCTTGTGATCAAATTGATTCTCAATCTTTAAGATGAAATTCTTCAGAATCTCAGGAGTCTCATCCTTAGTTCTAAGGAAGAAGACCCAAGTGAATCTTGTAAAGTCATCTGTGATCACTAGACAATATAAGGGCCTTCCTAAACTCATTACACTAGTGGGGCCAAAGAGATCCATATGTAACAAGTGTAGGGGTGTAGTGATGGAGTTCTTTTCCTTAGGCTTGTGTGATACCTTATGTTGCTTCCCTTTCAGGCATGCAACACAGTGGTCATCACTTGTAAACTCTTTCATTGGCATTCCAGTTACCAAATCATGCTTAATTATTTATTCATGTTCTTAAAGTTTACATGGGACATTCTTTTATGCCATAGGAAAGACTCGTTACGGTGGCTTTAGACAGAAAGCATGAAACTTCTCGAGAGGGAGAGGTTTCTTGGAAATCCATCTTGTACATGTTTCCTTTCCTGGGGGCTCTAAGTAGGATATGCTCATGAGGAATGACCACACCAGGCTTAAGAACAATGCACTCAGCTCAGTAAAGAGCATGTTATGGCTCTGATCACAAAATTAAGATACACTTAGAAGATTGTATCCAAGCTCCTTAACAAAGTTTACCTTTTCTATGCCGAGCTTACCATTTGTGACCTTGACCCTTCCAGAAATGTGACCACCTTCATCTCCTCCAAAAGGAACTGATCCTCCATCAATCCTTTCAAAGTTCTAGAGTAGTGACCTATTGCCTGTCATGTGCCTGGAACAGCCACTGTGTATGATACAGACATTTTTGTCTGTCTTCAGCTGTCCGTGCACAAAGAGAAAGATTAGTTACATTTGGAAACCCAAGCCTTGCTTGTCTTGGGCTCATTTGCAGAAGGTAATTCAATAGTAATATATCATATGGTTGTTAAAGAGGATCTTGAGCTATTGTTGATGGAGAATTCTCAGTCACTTGGTCTTTCTTAGACATCCACACCACCTTTGGAGTCTTGGATTGACCTTCAAAACTTCGAAAGCTTTTGGAATTTTGAAAGTTTTGATGACCGGACCTTCGGAAGATTCTGCAGACACTGCAGTAGACTTCAGTGCTTCGGAAGAACGCCTTTCTTCCGAGACCAATTTCTCTTCTGAGCGTAGTTTTCCACTTCCCTTCTTCTTAGACATGGAGCTTTTGAAGGAAACATGTTCCTTTGGAAGCTTGAGTTTTCTTAGAACTCTTTGAAGCCATTGTTTTGGTCATATGGACAGTACTTTTAGGATTGAAGGGACTATCTTAGCAATGTGAGTGGTACTTTTACACATGACACAATCAACTTCTTCTTCACAAGAGCCTTTTCCTTGGAATAGGACTGTCTTTGGTCACATCCCTTCTCCACCTTCATCTTTGCAGATGATGAGACAATCCTCTTGGGCTGAAGACTGTGCTTGGAGTTTGATGGTCCAGGCTATGCAGCAGTGGTACACAGCAGATCAGTCTTCTTCTTGCTACCCAGATGAGTTGAACAAGAACCAGAACTCTTAGTAGAAGAGTTTTGGTTGATTTCTTCAGTCCTACCACTTTAAACCCTACAGAGAAAAAACTTGTTTTTGCTTAGAGTCAAAAGTAGTCTTGATCTCTTGAGCCTTCCTTGCCTTTCTTTTGCTCTTTCTGATCAAGTTCTTTCTCATGGACTTGGTCATCACAGTTTTCCTTTTCTCCTCAGAAGGATAGTGGCCCTTCTTGAATCCTCCTCTTCACTCTTCTCAGAGGGATTCTTCACTATCTCTTCTTTATCCTCTTCACTCATAGGATCTATGAGAGGAAGCTCATCTTCACAAGTTCCACACCTAGGAGATCTTACTGAGAAGATGTGTGTGGAGGAGCTATCTCATTGGATCCCAGTCCCCTGCCTGTTTTGATAGCACACTTTGTTGTGCAAGGATGAGGATATCATGTTCTTGAAGGTCTCTTCTTCAAGAACACTCTTTTCTGCCCTGGCATTGCTGATCACAAGCTCAGCTTGGCACTCAGTTAGTTTGGTTATGAGATCTTTGATTTGAGTCCTAAAATATTTGTGTTCATGTTTTAGAACTGAAATGGTTTTCTCTAAGTCCTCTATCTTTAGTTTATAATCATTTCTGACTTTCTAAAATTAGATTTTAAAATGTTTAACGACTCAAGGTCAAACTATGTTCCAAGTTGTAGGACCTGTATCTCTTAACTTTAGCAATGCATTCAGGAGTACAGAGATGTTCTAATACCTTGGCTTCATCATGATCAACCATTAGTTCTTCGTTTGGAGAAGCATCTTCCACCTGAAAGCTCAAGTCAAAGCCTCCTTCCTCAGCAGCAACAGCAGCTTGCTGCTTTGACTTCTCATTCTGGAGAGCTTTGTCAGTGTAGTTTGGTCTGGATTGTGTTTGGCCACCATTTGTTCTCGGTGCCTTACACTCTTTGGCAAAGTGGCCCATCAAGTTACAGTTGTAACACTTGACTTTGCCTTTGTCCAGTGCAAACTTTCCACTGGTTGCATTGCTTGGAAACTTCCTTCCACTCCTCTTATAGAACTTCTTGGCTCTATGAGTGAGAAGAGCCATCTGCTGGACAATTTCCATATATTCCAGATCATGTAGATGGATAAAGTCTAGGTCATCAAGAGTGAAAAGAGAGTTGCCATAGCTTTTATCAGAAGACACAAAAGCTTAAGAAGAGCTTGTCTCTTGGAATGGGCTTCCTTGAGTGTAGTTCTCCCTTGGTGTCTCTAGGAAGGTGATGAAAGGACCATTTGGTGAATTGTGAGGGTAGCATAAGAGATGATGTTTGGGTTTTATGCAAGCTCTTTCAATCACATGTAGGGCTGAACCCATTTGATTGTTGGAGTTGCCAGATGAACCTTGCATGTTCATCTCCATCTCGTAGCCACTGAGAATCCCATATAACTCTGTCAGAGTAAGAGTTTTGAGATATTCAGTTCTCTTGATCACCACACAGTAGTGTGACTATTGCCTAGGAAGTGAGGACATGAACTTCCTTAAAATGTCTCTATTTTCAAGAGAAACTCCTCCATCCACTAGGGTATCCACAATCTCAACATACCTGAAATACTACTGAGTCATGGTTTCACCTGTTTTGAAGGTGAAGTTTTAAAACTACTACTTAAAGAGATCCTTCTTGTTCTCCTTGGCTTCAGATGAACCCTCATACATCAGTTTTAGTGCATCCCACAACTGTTTGGCTGTTTTGCACTCCTTGAAACCTCTGTACATAGGGTTTGGAAGGGCAGTTTGAAGGGCTATCATGGCTTTTTTGTCTATCTCTACTCTCTTCCTATCTTCATCAGAGCAGTTAGCCACATCTTTGGGAATCATACCAGCACCAGTAGCAGAAGAGGGGCTCGGTATGAAAGGTCCATTCTCAATAGACTCCCACATTCTTGAGTCAAGAGACCTGATGAAACCTTCCATTCTTAAACACTAGGTATCAAACTCATCAAGGGTGATCAGTGGGGACTTGTTCATGGTTTCACTTTCCATATCAGTTTTGGAAATGGCTGCCATTTGAAAAGTTTAGTATTGTGTCTGTGAGGGATTTTAAGATGGTGAGATCTTATATCAAGAGCCTGAAATGCTCTGATACCAAATACAGGATCGTTGAAGGGTGAAAGTTATAACACAACAACACAAAGAGACGATTAACTAAACTTTAATGAAACAGTAAACTAGATTAACCAAGTTCAGATACTAAGAACACAAGTAATGCAAGAGAGACAGGATACAAAGAACACACGTGTATGGTTTCAAGAATGTAGTATATTGCTTTCTCTATGTTCTATTACAAGTGTTACAAAGCATATTCGAAAGATACAAGAACATGAGACACTTATATTGATGGACCAAAAGAACCAATGAGCCAAGATCAGAAAACCTCTAAGTACCACATGGTATCACAACAACTGCTGAAAGCTTCATCAGTAGTTTCACAAGTGCTGAAGACTTCAACAGTGAAGATCAAGTGCTGAAGACTTCAACAGCTGAAGAACTAAAGTGCTAAAGTACAACAGCTGAAGAACACAGTACTGAAGCTGAACAGCTGAAGAACGCAAGTACTGAAGCTGAACAGCTGACGAACACAAGTGCTGAAGCTGAAAGACCAAAGTACTGAAGCACAACAGCTGAAGAGTTTACAAGTGCTGAAGATCAACAACTGATGTACAAAGTCTGAAGACAAAGACTGAAGACATCAGCTGATGATATCTACTAAAGTCATCAGCTGATGAAACATCTGAAGGTCAAAGTCTGAAGATCAAGTACTGAAGCGTCAGTAGTTTGTCACAACTGCTGAAGAGTACTTCTTCAGTAGTTGTGATATCAGTAGTTTATATCTCTAGTTTCAGTAGTTTTGTAAAACGACTGAAGAGCTTGTTCTTCAGTCGTTGTAGTTTCAGTAGTTTCTAATCAGTAGTTTTATATTCTGTACTTAACACTCTAATATGTTCTCAGTAGTTGTGAACATTTCAGTAGTTTGTTAAGATTTAGTTATTTTTGTAATAGATCTACCAGTTGTCACTTTCCGTGATAACAGCAGTGATTGTTGGACTCTATATAAGGAGTAACAACCTATTGTAATAAAGTGAATGATTTGATCAGAAATATTCTATATCTATAAACATTCCTTGAATCAGAAATATATTCTCTCACTATAACCGTATGTGCTCTTAATGCATACAAGTATCGATTTCTTGCTACAATTGTCTAATTCCTGTTCTTATTCCGCTGCTTTGAACTCTAATACATCAAACTTGTGATCGCTGATCCTACAAATGGTATCAGAGTAGGTTAATCATTGAGCGATCTAATAATTGGACATTGAAACTGCAATTCAAGATCTAACTTTGATTGAATTAGCTTTTGTTTTTGCAAGAAGCGGTTATAGAGATTGAATTTTCTGTATCTCTGGTCATTCATCCTGAGATCTTTTCTTGGTTTTCATTGAGTTTGTTGTGGTCTGTGTAAAACTTTTAAAAGCTTGAATTAATTGTTTTGAACTGAAAATGACTACTCCATCCAATGATCCTCACAATACTGGTTCCTCAACCAAGCCACCAATGCTGGTTAGGAATGAGTATAACATATGGCAACGACGAATGCTCCATCACCTGTCTGTTAACAGCGCAGGGTGTTGGACATCAGTGGTACATGGTCCACACAAGCCTATGGTGAATAACCCGGAAACCAATCAAATGGTTCCGAAGAGGAGGGAGCAATACTCAGATGAGGATAAGAAGTTACTTGAAATTGATGCAAAAGCCCATGGAATTCTGGCCATGGCACTGCCCAATGAAATCTATTCTGGGCTAATGCATCATGAAACTGCCCATGACCTCTGGAATGCCTTGAAAGAACAATTTGGAGGAACAAATGAGGTCTTGGCAAATAATAGAGAAATCCTTGCCCAACAATATGAGACATTCTCTCATAGAAAGGGTGAGACACTGACTTAACAATTTGAGCGGTTCTCTTGTTTGATCTCTGAATTAAAAATGGTCAAACTTGAGTACACAAATATTCAGATGAATAACAGATTTCTCAGATCACTGCCTGAGAGATGGGACACATATACTATTGTCCTACGCTCCAGTGCATGTTTGGACAAACTATCTCTCACCCAACTCCATGGGAAACTGCTCACGTTTGAGAGAGAGATAGAACAGAAGAGAAAGTTGTCCTCATCTGGAAAGCTCACTGAAGACTTTGTACCAGGCAACACTGCCTTGGTTGGTCATGAGTCAGAATATGCTTCATCTGAATGCCAGTATGATGAGCATATTAATTTCTCTTCAAACACTTCTGATTCTGCATTTGTGAGTGTTGATGGTCAGTTTACTGGGTGTAATAATGACAATTTATGCTTCATTATGGATGATCTCAAGGGGATTGCTGATGACGACTTAGAAGAGATGGATATTTTGAGCCAAATGGCCTTGATAAATATCATATCTCAGAAGTTCTACAAAAGAACTGGAAGAAAATTCCCAGGAATCTCTGGCAAAACCAAAGTTGGTTTTGACAAGAGCAAGTTGAGGTGTCACAAATGCCAAAGGCTTGGAAACTTTGCAAGAGAGTGTAGATCAACTGGATCTAACTCCACTGCACCCTTTGTGACTTTTCCTGGCAATAGTCAACAACACAGAGGGCAACATCCTGTCATTTCTAGTCATCATCCTCAACAACAATCTCCTCGCATATTTTGTTCCTCAGGGTCAAATGCCATATCCTTACCCTTGTTATTACATGCCACAGTCAAATCAAGTTCAAGTTCCTATGGCACCACAACCTCATGCACTACCAGAACCTCAGCCATCCCAATCTCAACAACAAACTCAACCTCAACAACACAGCTTCTTCACCCCAGGAGTTGTTGACTGGAGCAGTTTACCAGATGACATGTCTGGTCATGAACAACTGTTCTCAGGTGCTGGTCAACATGGTGGTGATAGTCCTTTTGGGAATATAGCTCTTATGGCTTTGGAGTCTGCTGATACTTCATTTTCTAATGCCTCTACACCTCAGGTATCACAGGTATCCTCTGAGGCAAAAGCCAAATTATGTTCTGAAACATGCATAGCAGCATTTGCTTCCATTAGAGAAGCAAATGTAGCTTTAATTAATAAGAACACTAAGCTAGAACAAAGTTTTTCCAAAAAAAAAGTTGAGTTTGAGTCTGTGCTTAAAGATAAAATGATGAGATTTATAAACTGAAATGCCAATAATTGATGATAAGCCTAGAGAAGAGGTACTTCTAGAGAAGTACAAAGATCTCAAAGAAACCCTTGCAGTTACCCAGGTAGAGTGTGATAGATGGGTACAATCATGCAAAGGTTTTGAAATGCTTCTTAGTAAGCAATCTGCTTCAAATGTGAAGTTTGGCATTGGTTACAATCACACTACTCCACCTACACAGATTTTACTCCAAGAGTAGAGGTAGAATCTGATGGTAAGAGTGATAACCAATCCATCTCCTCATGTGATCTACTTTCTGATACAGCACAATCAGAAGTAGCAGTCAGCATGAAGTCCTCTCTGAACCTATCAGCTGATGTTGATGGTTCAATGCTAACACTCACATGATCAATGAGTTGATCAACTCAGGAGTAAATTCTGAAAGTCCTGAAAGGACTAGAGAGCAGGATTTAACACCTGAAGTTCAAACTCCAACTACTGTTAGTACTGAAAAGAAGATAACTATCAGTAGAAAGAGTTTGAAGACTACTAAAGAGGCAGTCAAGAAAGCAACAATGCTTCCAAAGCATTGAAGAGCAAGTCTCCAGTTGCTTCACCCTCTTTAGTTGATGATCAACCTAAGATGAAGAAGAAACCATGTGAAGTATGTGGTTTGTTCAATCATCTTACAGATGATTGCTGGTCCAAAAGAGGTTCCAGACTCAAACAAAAAGAAGAAATTAAGAGAAATGGTAAAAATGAAAACTGAGTTTGAGACCACATTTGTATCAGCAACATCAAATCCTGTAACCCTTAAGTCCTCAAAGAAATCCAAAAAGGAAGGGGTTAAACAGGTGACAGCTGAGAGTGCTCAGAAGAAGAAGGTGCAACATAGGAACTTATCAAACTCCACTAGCAATGTGTCTGATGAACTGAAAGCTTTATCACAAAATCAGACACAGCTGTTTATGATGGTTCAACATCTGTTGGGTAGAGTTAACCAACTAGATGCTCCTATGTTGAAACCACAGATAGGGAGGTCCAAGCCAAAGGATTCCCCTTCTTCACCATCTTCTTCCTCTTAGGCTGTTGTTCCAAATAAACCTGTTAGTTTACCATCTATTGATGAGACCAGGCCCAAACCAAAATGGTTTGGGTCTCCAAAACTAACTGATTGTTTATTATGCAGGGTTCTTCAACATGCCAAAGTAGCATCTGGTATGTAGACAGTAGGGGATCTATGCACATGACTGGGAACAACTCTCTCCTTCATGACTACTCTCAAGGAAAGAAGGGATTTGTTTCTTTTGGCAATGATGCTAGGGGTTACATCATTGGAAATGGCTTTGTCTCCAATGGAGAAACCAAGTTTGATGATGTTAATCATGTGGAAAATCTCAAGTACAATCTCTTGAGTGTCAGTGAAATGTGTGATAAAGGCCATGTTGCTCTTTTCACCAGTCAGAACTGTAGGATTCTGTCATCCAAAGTTCTGCATTTGATTGATAAGGTGTTGGATGATCACACTTTACTGAAAGCCAATAGGACAGGAAGAGTGTATGCCTTAGATCTTTCCAAGAAAATAGATCTAAGAGGCAATCCTTGCCTATTTTCCAAAGCCTCTTCTCAAGAATCTAAACTGTGGCACAGAAGGCTGGGTCATGTTAATTTCAAAAACATGAATCAGCTTACCGACAATAGTTTAGTCAGAGGCTTACCAATAAAGGAGTTCCACTGTGATGAAACCTGCACTGCTTGTTTAAAAGGAAAACAGCACAAAGTCTCATTCCCTCCTATTGAAGTGCCTAAGTCCACTGCCTGCTTGCAATTACTGCATATGGATCTAATTGGTCCTGTGAGAGTAATGAGCATGGCAAAGAAGAAATACTGTCTGGTAATTGTGGATGATTACTCCAGATTTGTATGGACTTTCTTCCTACATTCAAAGGATGAGGTTGCTCAAAGATTATTCACTTTATGTTGTATATTGAGAAGCAGTATTCCCTTCCAGTCAGTGTATTAGGAGTGACAATGGAACTGAATTCAGAAATCATACACTTGATGACTTCTATCTTTCAAAGGGAATCAAAAGGCAGTTTAGCATCCCAAGGACTCCAGAACAAAATGGAGTAGTGGATAGAAAGAACATGACCCTCATTGAAGCTGCAAGGTCCATGCTGGCTGACTCTGGTGTGCCACTGACCTTTTGGGCTGAAGCTGTCAACACAGCTTGCTATGTGCAAAATAGAGTTTTAGTAAATCAAGGTTGATGAAGACTCCATATGAGTCCTCCATCATTTGGCTCCTCTGATTTCATTTTTCAAAGCATTTGGGTGTCCCTGTTTTATTCTCAACACAAAGGATCAACTCCATAAATTTGATCCTAAGGTGGATGCAGGGTATTTTGTTGGTTATTCATCTACTTGCAAGGCATACAGAGTCTTCACTGCAGAACAAAGATGGTTGAAGAAACTCTAAATGTTAAGTTCAATGAATCTCCAAAGGACAAGATTCCACAAAGCCCTGTGGAGTTATTTGATTTGGACATACTGCAATATGTTCCTTATCAAACTCCTGCTGTTGCTCCTGTCAACAGTTCACCACCTGGTGGTACTGCTGGTGCTGATGATGATGATGATTGCGGTACTCACCTCTTCAGGTTTAGTGATCAACTGCCTGATTCAGCTAGACCTGATGTTCCTGTAGCTCCTGTAGCTCCAGTAGCACCATCCACAACAAATGCTGATGAGATCTCTTCGAATTCAACTTCCTTTGAATTACCATCCACTGATTGGTTTCAAGGAACTGATTCACCATCACCATCTGTTACTGCTGAGCCTGCTACAAACACTTGCACAGATCTCATTGTGTATCAAGATCTGAAGAATCACCCTATGTCTCAAACCATTGGTGATATCACTGCTGGAGTATCAACAAGAAGTCAATTGTCAAATTTCTGCTTCTATGCTCTCTTCATCAGTCAGCAAGAGCCAAAGAATTATCACATTGCTTTAAAGGACAATAGATGGGTTGATGCCATGCAGCTTGAGCTTCTTCAGTTCAAGAAACAACAAGTGTGGGAACTGGTTCCTCTACCTCCAGGTAAGTGTGCAATAGGCACTAAATGGGTGTTTAGGAACAAAACTGATGAAAATGGGCTTATTGTTAAGAACAAAGCCATAATGGTTGTTCAGGGGTTTGCACAAGAAGAAGGTATTGATTATGATGAAACCTTTGCCCCTGTAGCCAGACTGGAAGCAATTCGATTGTTTTTTAGCTTATGCTGCTTATCAAAACCTTAAAGTTTTTCAAATGGATGTCAAAAGTGCATTTTTGTATGGAAAAATTAAAGAAGAGGTTTATGTATGTCAACCTCCAGGCTTTAAGGACAATAAACATCCTAATTGGGTGTATAGCTTGATAAGGCTCTTTATGGGTTAAAACAAGCTCCTAGAGCCTGGTATGAGACATTATCAAACTTTCTTCTGGAAAATAATTCACTAGAGGCTCCATAGATAAGACTTTATTCATTAAGAAAGCTGGGCAGCATAATCTACTTGTTCAAATTTATGTAGATGATATCATTTTTGCATCCTCTGATCCAAAGTTGTGTGTGATGCCTTACAAAGTTGATGCAACAGAAGTTTGAAATGAGTGCCATGGGAGAGTTACAATTCTTTCTGGGGTTGCAAATCAAACAAAAGGCTGATGGAATTTTCATTCATCAGTCCAAATACACAAAAGATCTTTTGCAAAAGTTTGATTTACAAAACTGTAAGCCTTGTTCTACCCCTGTGCAGCACCACACAACTGGATACACTCAGAAAAGTAAAGTGGTTGATGAAACACTTTACAGATGTATGATTGGGTCCTTGATGTATTTAACAGCTTCTAGACCAGATATTATGTTTGCTACATGTGTTTGTGCTAGATTTCAGGCTGCACCTAAAGAGTCTCATCTGATTGCAGTCAAGAGGATCTTTAGATATCTGCAAGGCACTCCATCTCTAGGTTTATGGTATTCTACTGGACATTCTGGTAAATTAGTTGCTTTTTCTGACAGTGACTATGCAGGGTGTAAGTTGACCAGGAAATCAACTTCTGGTGGATGTCAATTCCTAGGCAACTGCTTGATTTCTTGGCAGAGCAAGAACAGACCTCAGTTGCTACATCAACTGCTGAAGCAGAGTACATTGCTGCTGCAAGTTGCACCTCTCAGGTACTCTGGCTTCAGAACCAACTTCTGGATTATGTCTTTACAGAGACTAAGATTCCATTGTTAATGGATAGTGCTTCAGCGCTGTGTATTGTCAAAATCCAGTCCAGCACTCTAGGACCAAACATATAGAGATCAGACATCATTTTATAAGGGATTGTTTTGAAAAAGGTCTGATTGATCCTAAGTTTGTGCCAAGTGCTGATGAGCTTGCAGACATTTTTACTAAGCCTTTGGATAGTTCAACTTTCCAAAACCTGGTGTTCAGGCTTGGTATGCTGCAGCTAGAATAAGTGACAACTACTGATGATCTTAGTAATAAGTACTGATGATCATTGGTAACCATGTCACATATAAGTACTGATGAGCTTTTACTCTCAGTAGTTTTTATAACTACTGAAGGCTAAATGTCTCACAAGTACTGAAGTACTTCATCTGTTCTAAACTACTCATGTAGTTACAACTACTGATGTAGTTACAACTACTGATGCAGTTACAACTACTAAAATCATAAAACAGATAAGTACTGATGTCCTATGAAACAACTGAAATCAGCCAAAAAGGCTGATGAATGTATTGAGGACAGTATGAACCAGCTGAAAAGCTAAGAATTGACGAAAACAGCTGATGAGAAATTTCTCTTCAGTCGTTTGTACAACTGCTTTTCATTCTAAACAACTGAAGCAATACCATGTCTTCAGTAGTTTTTATAACTACTAATGACTAATACCAAGTCTTCAGTTGTTTACAACAGCTGATTACAAAACCACTGTCTTCAGTAGTTTCACAACCACTGATGACAAACACCAAGTCCTCAGCTGTTTCAATCATCTGAAGTCAAAACCGCGGTCCTCAGTAGTTTTCTAACTCTGATACCTAACACCACGACTTCAGCTGTTTCACAACGTCTGAAAGGATCATACCATGTCAACAGTCGTTCAAACTACTGATGACTCACACACACATCCTTCAGTCGTTTTCTTACCCGTACCCTATAAATACCCCTGACCTAATCCTTCAATGCTTCATCTTCTTCAAACCTAACGTTCCTCTCCAAAACTTCTCTCTTCTCAGGCGTCCATGCAAATTAAACCGCGACACAACTGTGTTGCCTACCTACTAAATCGCCTGTCTGGGCTAAGTTCGATACTGCTATCGATCTTATGGTTCAGTCCCAATACAAAACGGCATTTCTTCTGAATGCCATACTACATGCCGAATCCCTCCAACAATTTTGGATGAACGTTACTATTACCACTGGGGAGAACAACACACCATCTCTCCAGTCGGTTGTCAACAACAAGAAATGGTCATCACTCCTACAATATCCGCCAAATTCTTCATCTGGATGATGCTAGTTCTCCTGCTGGATATCCGAAGGCACCACAGATCTATCCTTTGCCCAACATGGATATCAAGGCAATCTCAGTGCCTCCACTATCATGAAGAAACACTTCCACGACGCTGAACGCCTAATTTTTCACATGGTGAAAGTATGTTTGGCTCCTAAGACTTTGTCTTGGGATCAAATGTCGACAAAGTGGCAGCAGGTAATGTATTCTATTCTTGAGCAACAACCGTTAAACTTTTCAAAAATAATATTTTCGGAGCTCAAGGATATGGCTCAAAAACTAATTGCTAACCGTTGGATACTATATCCACGGTTCATAATGGCCATCATTACAAACCAGCTTAATGCTGAGGGACTTGTTGGCTTGGGAGTCCCTGCTACGGCTGTATGCCGGAAGTATACTCCCGGCACAACTCTGACCAGACACTCAAATTGGCTGCCAAGCTGCAAAACCCACGCAGCTGGAACCCACAGCCACCATCTCCAAATCAAAAGTCCCCACCAAACCCACCAAAAAGAAACCCAAAACGGCTACTCAGGGAATTGAGTCCCTGAGGATGCCCCTGCAACACAAACGCAGGATATATCCACTAGTCCAAACCCCCTAGTGGATACAATGACTGACCCAACCATGCCGCTCAGGCTTCCTCTCAACAGGAGCCTGCAGCAACCACACAAGGGGTACCTACATATCTGGGATCTTCCTCACTTGAGGAGATTGCCATTGAAACGCACCAACCTCCCCAGGTGCACACTGCTTCTATCCCTTCACCCCATACAACCGCCCTCACAGCCCCACTTTAATAGTTGCACAGTGCTGACTCAACTGCACTCCTCACCCCCTCCCCAGAAACCTCTTCCTACTGGGAACACCTCTACAATTGAGGGGGAGGAACACAGTGCAATTAGAACCCACAGCACAGGGGTTTACCACTTCTATCTCCTGGTGTAGATAAGGAGCTTAGAATATCTAGTGAGGCTGCCACTCTTCTGCATCAGCACATGATCAGAATGAGGCTGGTAACTTGCTAAGACCTCACTAGGCAACAGCTGATGATGGACATTGTCCTGAGGCTGGAAGTCCCCAGTACCAAGCAAGGGGCACATGCAACAACTGGTCTACACCCTGTGCATGTCAATCCTGCTCCAAGCAGGAGGTCAGATGATTCAGCTTCGGCTGATGATGACCTGGGCTTTTTCTACGATGTTCTTGCCCAGAACACAATCCTTGAAGAGAAAGTCAGTAGGCTGCAAAACCTACTTGACCAACTCTACAATGAGAAGACCATCTGCCTCCACCAACCCCAGATGGCACCTTCAGTTAAGGTTCCCCAAACACTGAGCCACTCCAAACTCAACCACCTGCCTCTGCTTCAGGGCCTATTTCTCAGCAACAGAACCCCCTGAGCAAATAGGTGCTGTACTTCAAAATTCCCTCCCTCTCATGACACCCATAATCACTGATATTGTGACTAAAGCCATTGATGAGAGGCTTTCCTCAACTTTACAACCCTTGATTGATGCTGCTGTGCAAAAGACACTTTCTGCGGTACAAACCCCTTCCTCCAATGCATCCAAAAAGGGGGAGAGTACTGCAGTGAAAGAAAAGAAGAGGAAAAGAACAGAGAAAGAAGGAGAGAAGCAAGCCCAAGAGAGGAAAAGAAAAGCAACCACTACTCACTTACAACGAAAGAAAAGTGCTGATGATCTACCTACTGAAGACAAATCCTTGGAGAGCTGGTAAAAGAAGCTGACACTACACACAGCCGATCCATGGATAAAATAATTGAACAACTCTTCAGGCAGGTTTGATACAGCCACATGGATAGTGAGGTCAGAAGGTTGGAAGTGCAAGAGATTCAAACCCGAGGGCTGGGTATGATGCTCTTGAAAAAGAGAGATTGGAGATCATGGTCCGCTTCATTGCAAAATACTTAGGAAGATCGTTAATGGAGATTCGCGCGTGGACCAGGGACAGTTTCTGGCTATAGCCACCAGAATCTGTCTGTCTGAGCAATTCCACAAGGGGATTACTGTTGAAGCCCTTGATGAGGCTGGGGCTGGTAAAAGGTTAGAAATGGCAAAACTACAAAGGCGAAACTTACTACAAAGATGCTGGATCAACCTTCCCTTCCACCCACTCAAACACTGCCTACCCCTCAAATCTCCAAACCAATCTCTAAGCGAAAGTCCAAACATCCTCATTCTTCAAACCAACTCCCTTACCAACCCAACCATCATCCAGTGATGCACCTAGAAGGAGGAGAAGGGTGCTGAGGATGGAAGAAGAAGAAGAAGAAAAGGATGAAGATGATAGTCTGCCACTCTCTGCTGTTCTAAAGTTACCAAAACCCAGAAGTCAACCATGATCACACCTGACTCTCAAAGGGAAATGGTCAGAGTCAAGATAGAAGATGAAGAACAACAAACAGCACAATGAGCAACTATTGAAGATGGTTGACAAGGAATTTCCTCAGTCATCATCTATTCAAGCCATGAAAGGGCATGCTCAGAGGCTGTACACTCTCAGGCACACTTTTCAGTATCAGAAGAGAGAGTGAGAGTATGGCCAGACCCCAAGGTGAGTTCTAGAATCCATAAAAGAACTATTCCACACAGATACAATGGCAGGTTAAAAAACAATAGAATCTACCATTATGTTGGCCATTGTAGTCCACACCCTGGGAAATAATTGTTGAATTCAAGAAAGCTCATCAAGCAAAGATGACCCCTCAAGCCTTACTAGAAAACAAGATGATTAAAAAGGGGTTGTTATATAAAAAGCTTGAAGACATCCAGAAGATGAGCTCCAGTTACTCTTTGAAGGCACCCATCCTGATGAATTTGTCTATAGGGAGGTAACTACAGTGGAGCTGAAAAATGGCAGGACCATGAAACCTTATCTGAGTACTATGGTCCAGAGTTCTTCTTCGAAGGAGGAGTAGAAGAACTCTCTCAGGAGGAACAAGTTGTTCTCCTTGAGGCCTATGTTCGAGAGTCATACAGACTCATTATGGGGAAGTAAATCTCATGAATGGGATACAACTCTGTGTCCAGTTCCCCAAAACAGAGTTCCCATTCATACCTTGCCAAACAAATATCTGAGACTTCTTCCCAGGCCGGAGCTTACATGGGTCATCTTCTCTACTGATTAAGAAGGAAAAAGACCAACATTTTGCCAACAATAAGTGGGTAATAAATATTTAGAGGTTTTGGCTGCATTGGTTCAGGGTGAGTTTGTTGGACCAAAAGAACCAATGAGCTAAGATCAGAAAACCTCTAAGTCCCACATGGTATCACAACAACTGCTGAAAGCTTCATCAGCAGTTTGACAAGTGGTGAAGACTTCAACAGCTGAAGATCAAGTGCTAAGACTTCAACAGCTGAAGAACTAAAGTGCTGAAGTACAACACTGAAGAAGACAAGTATTGAAGCTGAACAGCTGAAGAACGCAAGTAGTGAAGCTGAACAGCGAAGAACACAAGTGCTGAAGCTGAAAGACCAAAGTACTGAAGTACAACAGCTGAAGAGTTTACAAGTGCTGAAGATCAACAACTGATGTACAAAGTCTGAAGACAAAGACTGAAGACATCAGCTGATGATATCTACTGAAGTCATCAGCTGATGAAACATCTGAAGGTCAAAGTCTGAAGATCAAGTACTGAAGTGTCAGTAGTTTGTCACAACTGCTGAAGAGTATTCTTCAGTAGTTGTGATATCAGTAGTTTTATATTCTAGTTTCAGTAGTTTGTTAAAACGACTAAAGAGCTTGTTCTTCAGTCGTTGTAGTTTCAGTAGTTTTAATCAGTAGTTTTATATTCTGTACTTAACACTATGATATGTTCTCAGTAGTTGTGAACATTTCAGTAGGTTGTTAAGATTTAGTTAATTTTGTAATAGATCTGCCAGTTGTCACTTTCCGTGATAACAACAGTGATTGTTGGACTCTATATAAGGAGTAACAACCTATTGTAATAAAGTGAATGATTTGATCAGAAAATATTCTATATCTATAAACATTCCTTGAATCAGAAATATTTCTCTTACTATAACCGTATGTGCTCTTAATGCATACAAGTATCGATTTCTTGCTACAATTTGTCTAATTCTGTTCTTATTCCGCTGCTTTGAACTCTAATACATCAAATGTGATAGCTGATCCTACATATACAATCCTACAGGCGGCTATACTTTGAAAGCCAGCTGGATCAATGACTAGGCACAAACAAAATGAATTGTAGAGTTCAAAAGGCAAATTGCCTTTTGACTTGTGACTCTGACATGCCATAGCTCACATCCTTATCTATAACAAAAAGGATAAAGTACATAAAGTAGAAGTTATAGACTCAAGACCTCAATGTACAGTTACCAAAAGCAGGACCTTTCACCAACTCATGTAAGTTGGTTACTGCAGAGATGCAAAGAAAGGTGTCCGTTTATGGAAACAAATCTGTTGGACCAAAAGAACCAATGAGCCAAGATCAGAAAACCTCTAAGTCCACATGGTATCACAACAACTGCTGAAAGCCTCATCAGTAGTTTGACAAGTGCTGAAGACTTCAACAGTGAAGATCAAGTGCTGAAGACCTTAACAGCTGAAGAACCAAAGTGCTGAAGTACAACAGCTGAAGAACACAAGTGCTGAAGCTGAAAGACCAAAGTACTGAAGTACAACAGCTGAAGAGTTCACAAGTGTGAAGATCAACAACTGTGTACAAGGTATGAAGACAAAGACTGAAGACATCAGCTGATGATATCTACTGAAGTCATCAGCTGATGAAACACCTGAAGGTCAAAGTCTGAAGATCAAGTACTGAAGCCTCAGTAGTTGTCACAACTGCTGAAGAGTACTTCTTCAGTAGTTGTGATATCAGTAGATTTATATTTTATGTTTCAGTAGTTTTGTAAAACGACTGAAGAGCTTGTTCTTCAGTCGTTGTAGTTTCAGTAGTTTTATATTTTTGTACTTAACATGCTGATATGTTCTCAGTAGTTGTGAACATTTCAGTAGTTTGTTAAGAATAGTTATTTTTGTATTGGATCTGCCAGTTGTCACTTTCCGTGATACAGCAGTGATTGTTGCACTCTATATAAGGAGTGACAACCTATTGTAATCAGTGAGGAATGAGTGAATGAATGGAATGAATGATTGATTTGATTAGAAATATTCTACATCTAGAAACATTCCTAGAAATCAGAAATACATATTCTCTCCCTATAACCGTATGCGATCTTAATGCTTACAAGTATCGATTGCTTGCTACAATTTGTCTAATTTAGTTTGTATTCCGCTGCTTTGTATCCTAATACATCAAACGTGTGATCACTGATCCTGTCAAAATGGTATCAGAGCAGGTTAATCATTGATCGATTCTAACAATTGATCATTGAAACTGCTATTCAAGATCAAGTTTGATTGAATTAGCTTTTTTTTTGAAAGAAACGGTTATAGAGATTGAATTTTCTGTATTTCTGCTCATTCATCCTGAGATCTTTTCTTGGTTCTCATTGAGTTTGTTGTGGTCTGTCTAAAACTTTTAAAACTTGAACTAAACTGTTTTTGAACTGAAAATGACAACTCCTTCCAATGATCCTCACAATACTGGTTCCTCAAACAAGCCTCCTATGCGGTTAGGAATGAGTATAAAATATGGCAAAGACGTATGCTCCATCACCTGTCTGTTAACAGCGCGGGGTTTTGGACATCAGTGGTACATGGTCCACACAAGCCTATGGTGAATAACCGGAAACCAATCAAATGGTTCCGAAGAGGAGGGAGCAATACTCAGATGAGGATAAGAAGTTGCTTGAGATTGATGCAAAAGCCCATGGAATTCTGGCCATGGCATTGCCCAATGAAATCTATTCTGGGCTAATGCATCATGAAATGCCCATGACCTCTGGATTGCTTTGAAAGAACAATTTGGAGGAACAGATGAGGTCTTGGAAAATAATAGAGAAATTCTTGCCCAACAATATGAGACCATTCTCTCACAGAAAGGGTGAGACACTGACTCAACAATATGAGCGGTTTTCTTGTTTGATCTCTGAAAAAAAAGGTCAAACTTGAATACACCAATATTAGATGAATAACAGATTTCTCAGATCACTGCCTGAGAGATGGACACATATACTATTGTCCTACGCTCCAGTGCAAGTTTGGACAAACTATCTCTCACCCAACTCCATGGGAAATTGCTCACTTTTGAGAGAGAGATAGAACAGAAGAGAAAGCTGTCTTCACTGGAAAGCTCACTGAAGACTTTACACAAGGCAACACTGCCTTGGGGGTCATGAGTCAGAATATGCTGCATCTGAATGCCAGTATGATGAGCATATTAATTTCTCTTCAAGCACTTCTGATTCTGCATTTGTAAGTGTTGATGGTCAGTTTACTGGGTGTAATAATGACAATCTATGTTTCATTATGGATGATCTCAAGGGGATTGCTGATGATGATTAGAAGAGATGGATATCTTGAGCCAAATGGCCTTGATAAATATGAGATCTCAGAAGTTCTACAAAAGAACTGGAAGAAAATTCCCAGGACTCTCTGGCAAAACCAAAGTTGGTTTTGACAAGAGCAAGTTGAGGTGTCACAAATGCCAACGGCTTGGACAATTTGCAGAGAGTGTAGATCAACTGGATCTAACTCTACTGCACCCTTTGTGACTTTTCCTGGCAATAGTCAACAACACAGAGGGCAACATCCTGTCACCTCTAGTCATCATCCTCAACAACAATCTCCGGCATATTTTGTTCCTCAGGGTCAAATGCCATATCAGTACCCTTGTTATTAAATGCCACAGTCAAATCAAGTTCAAGTTCTATGACACCACAACCTCATGCATTACCAGAACCTCAGCCTTCCCTATCTCATCACAACCTCAATCTCAACAACAAGCTTCTTCATCCCAGGAGTTGTTGACTGGAGCATTACCAGATGACTTATCTGGTCATGATCAACTGTTCTCAGGTGCTGGTCAACATGGTGGTGACAGTCCCTTTGGGAATCTAGCTCTTATGGCTTTGGAGTCTGCTGATACTTCATTTTCCAATGCCTCTACACCTCAGGTATCACAGGTATCCTCTGAGGCAAAAGCCAAATTATGTCTGAACCATGCATAGCAGCATTTGCTTCCATTAGAGAAGCAAATGTAGCTTTAATTAATAAGAACATTGAGCTAGAACAAATAATTTCCAAAAACAAAGCTGAGTTTGAGTTTGTGCTCAAAGATAAAAATGATGAGGTTTATAAACTGAATTGCCAAATAATTGATGATAAGGCTAGAGAGATGTACTTCTAGAGAAGTACAAAGATCTCAAAGAAACCCTCGCAGTTACCTAGGTCGAGTGTGATAGATGGGTACAATCATGCAAAGGTTTTGAAATGCTTCTTAGTAAGCAATCTGCTTCAAATGTGAAGTTGGAATTGGCTACAATCACACTGCTCCACCTACAGATTTTACCCCAAGAGCAGAGGTAGAATCTGATGGTGAGAGTGATAACCAATCCATCACATCATGTGATCTACCTTCTGATACAGCACAATCAGAAGTAGCAGTCAGCATCAAGCCCTCTTTGAACCTATCAGCTGATGTTGATGGTCCAAATGCTGACATTCACATGATCAATAGGTTGATCAACTCATGAGTAATCCTGAAGGTCCTGAAAGGACTGGAGAGCAGGATTTAACACCTGAAGTTCAAACTTCAACTGCTGTCAGTACTGAAGAGAAGAAAACTGGCAGTAGAAAGAGTTTGAAGACTACTAAAGAGGTAGTGAAGAAAGCAACCAATGCTTCCAAAGCATTGAAGAACAAGTCTTCTGTTGCTT